>APFE030056101.1:0-12133 GCA_000404065.3 Pinus taeda | reverse complement strand
GAATTGCTTTAGAGATTCGTTTATTTTGTATGGTGCTTTGACCCACCTGTAAGTTTGTTTGTTTGTTTTAGCTTTTGTTTTCCAGGTCAATTTTTGCCTTTTGTTCGGCGGGTCGAACCTGTTTCCATACCCCTTATTGCGTTACAGAGAATATTTTGATTATCGGGTGTAGAAGGATTGACCTTGTTTTTAACAGGGATCCGTTTTGGCAATAGGTTTGATAGAGGCTTTTGCAGAATTTGGCTGTATTTTGGGTTTATTCTTGTGTGGGTTTTGGTATTGGGGATGGAGGAGAACAACAAAGTTACAGAGACCCATTTGACATCGGCGGCAGCTTTTGTGGAAGGAGGTGTGCAGGACCCTTGTGATGATGCTTGCAGCATCTGTCTTGAGCCCTTCACGGATGATGATCCCGTTACGGTAATGTTTTTTTCCAATTCATGTGGTTTATGTTTGACTGATTCCATTGTTTGCATTTGATTTTGGGTTTCAGATATATCTTATGGGTTCTGAGCCATTGGATTTTGGTTCAATCAAGGGCGAAGATAGGTATTTTGGTTGGTGAATTTTGTTCCTGCCTAGATGGGTTTTGGTTACCTTAACTGACGTTAGATCTGATCGGTTGTTTCAGGTCACTAGCTGTAAACATGAGTACCATTTGCAGTGCATACTTGAATGGTGAATTGCTTCATGAAATTTGTTTGAGTCATTGAGACTATCCATATATAAATTGGTATTGATGTATAGCTCTATTCCAGGAGGCCTGCATTGTCTGATATATGCTAAAAGTTTCCCTTTTCTTAATCAGGTCTCAAAGAAGTAAGGAATGTCCTATGTGCTTGCAAACCCTCATCTTGAAGGATCCTGCAAGGTATGTTTGGAGATTTTTTTTATTCGTTTGCTGTGATATATGGCAAAATTTTCCGCATCATTCCCAAACCCTCTCTTTTCAGTACATCAGACAAAGGTCTGTTCTGTTCCACTCCATGGCGGGCTTTATCCAAGCCACTTTCTGAGTTTTTATGATGAGATATGTAGATTTGTGTCTTTGGTTTTTTCTTCATTACAGAGTTCCTTATAATCGCATTCCAGATTCTAATTATAACTCAATTCCTTGCAGTCAACAGTTGCTTGCAGCAGTGGAGCAAGAGAGGAGCTTTAGATTAAGCCGGTCTCCGAACACTCCGATGTTTGCTCGAAATTCTGTTGATGAAATTGAATTCCACCATGTCTGTATTCCTTTCCTCTACCTCAGGCTACCAGAGATACAACGAATTTCAAATGAAGATTATTCCATGTTGTTCTGATAACGTGGGGCTTTTCTGTAAGGGCTAACCGTTGAAATGTGAATTTGCAGGTTCCGGCTTATACTGATGACTCTGATTTTGAGGAACGAATTATGCAGCATTTGGCAGCTGCTGCAATGGGCAGAGCGCATCATTTTAGCATCATTTTAGCAGAAGAGAAAATTTGAGGCACAGATGATCTGGTCAAGGTCATCCACAGTTTCTGGTCTTTTCTACTCATCCCAATGCACCCCCGATTTCACCCAACAATATTGAAACTCAAGATGTAAATATTCCAACATTTACTTCACTTGAGTCCACGACAACTGCTATGACTCCTACTACAACCGAAGAATAGCTACAGCAGGGACCTTTGCCATCTCCACCAGGACAAATGGATTCAAGAACAATTAGGAACAGTGGTATTGCAGTGCAAGCTTTAGACAACAGGAGTGAACCCTTTACACCAAGGTATGTAAGCTTTGTGATGATATTGGGACTAAATTTCAAACTGCAAGCCTTTGAATTCTTGTGATCGATGTCTTTTCTCCTGTAATTCTTTGGTTCTTTTGGATTATAACTTTTCTAGCGTCTTATGTAGAAAATTTCTATACATACTGTACTTTTTATTTAAGTCTTCCATAGGGGCCTTCGTTCAATCACATGGAACAAAGTAGTTGCAATAAAAGACCGTGCATTTCGTTTTCTTACCGTGTTGAATTTTGCACCAATCTTCATTCAGGAACAATGCAGGGCAACAGTTCCCTGAAAATCAACAGAGATCAAGGTCTTCTGATTTTCAGTCCTTTTCCGAGTCATTCAAATCTCGATTTAACGCTGTTTCTTCAAGGTTTGCGATTACTATTGGACTCTCTTGTGCAAATCTGAGTGCTTAAGGTTCTGTCTTTTTCCCTATAGTACCAAGGGTGATGTCTTTTTTTGAACACTCTTATAGGTACAAGGAATCAATATCAAGGAGTACAAGAGGTTTTAAGGAGAAGCTGTTTGCACGTAACAATGCAGTAACTGAACTTGGCAGAAGTTCAACGAGAGGTTAGTGCTAGTATTGCAGGTGTTGCCCGTATGATGGAGCGTCTTGATCCTACTAGTAAAAACACTGGTATGAATGCATCTGCTTCTGATAATATGGAAGGAAGTTCAGCGGGAATACCAGTTAGACACTCTGTTGAAGGTCGTCAGGTTTTTCCATGTTCCGACACCAACAATGGATCAAGTTCATGTGGCACAAGTTCAGGTTTAAGCCCAGAATCTCTTAGAGACAATATGGCAGAGTCATATGCGGCAGAAGCATAAACACATTACCTATCTTTTACAGGGCCTTAAGAGTTTCATCAGCGCCACTTACGGTAAACGCACCGCCCTCTTCCAGGTTCAAGACCTTGACGACACCGTCCTCTGCCAACAGCGCATAGCGCCTCGATCGAACCCCTAAACCCGCAGGTTTATCGCTCAAATCAAGAGTAACACCCAATGCTTTGGTGAATTCTTGATTTCCATCGGCCAGCAGAAGGATCTTATCACCTACATTCAGATTCTGACCCCAGGCCCTCATAACAAAAGCATCGTTTACAGAAACGCAGGCAATTGTGTCAACCCCTTTGGCCTTCAGCTCATCGGCTTTCTCCACAAATCCTGGCAGATGTTTCTGAGAGCAAGTGGGTGTGAAGGCACCGGGAACGGCCAACAGAACCACTTTCTTCCCCTTGGTTAACTCTGAGACTTTTATTGTTTGAATCTCGCCCTCTCTGTCAAAATATGCCAGAGTAGCCTCCGGCAGCTTCTCCCCCACTGAAATAGTTGCTCTGATTGACTGTAAAGTTGTTGATGACCGAACAAATGTTGATTTGACAGGATTTATTGTGTGGGGTTTGGGGCCAGGAACCAGAAATGAAGAACCCTTCAAAACCCTTGAAGGATTCTTCAATGCAATAATAGGAGGGCGCGGTGTGGGTTTCATAAACGAATAACAAATGGGCGTAGAAGGCACCTTGCATGAAAAAGATTTATGCGAGTATAAAGTACAGAAGGGAGCATCCAGAAGTTGTTTATCACTTAAATCAAGAGTAACACCCAATGCTTTGGTAAATTCTTGATTTCCATCAGCCAGCAGGAGGATCTTATCACCTACATTCAAATTCTGACCCCGGGCCCTCATAACAAAAGCATCGTTTACAGAAACACAGGCAATTGTGTCAACCCCTTTGGCCTTCAGCTCATCGGCTTTCTCCACGGTGCGCAATTGTGGAACGTTAGATTAATTGTTAGACGATGGAATAATGTTCAACCGTTGGATATTGGTAGTTATTGCTTGAGCATCTTCAACCCTATTTTCTTCTACAAACCCTCGAAACTAAGCGAGCCAATTCCTCGTTGCGCGGCTGAAAGCTGTCTGGATACTCAGCCTCGTTTGCAAAATATCATCGTCCTCCGTGCTCGATGAAAATCCAAGGAAGCACCAGAAGCTAATGTCGTCATGGGACATGTCCCTTCTCATATTTAGGTTGGTTTTAGTTTTCGGAATCCGTCATAACCCTTTTCCTCATAGATACCCCTTTTCCTCATAGATCTATGTGAGAGCATAGGGATTCCTCCTACCCTTCAGATTGCTATTAGATTTTTTCAATTTCTTAAACATACATATTTTTGTATAAACGAACGGTTGTGTAGGTCGAGCAGTTGCAAGTATTTACTATATATTTTAGCTCACTGTTCTTTATCTGATTTTCAATGAGTTTTTCCTAAATGTTAGTCTTCGATCTCACCAAGGGTTTTTAGATTTACTGTTTGATACCACGACCTATTTTACAAATGATCATTTTCCTTAATGTATTTTTCTCATATGTCTTCCGCTCTATGGTTTGCAGATAAAATACTTAGTAAAATGAGGCAAGGTAAGGATTAGGAAACATTGTATGTTGGAGTTTTTTTGGTTATAAATCATGTATTAGATGAATTCTGTTTTGATGGGAGTATGACCAAAATTTGTAGGTAGATTTGGGCAAGTTTTGGAGGGCTGGCACTGAAAGTCGAAGGGTTTTGTAGCTATCAAAATCGTTCGTGGCTTGAAAAAGTACCCAAAGACAACAATGATTGAAGTTGATGTCCTTCATTAAGTTGCCTAATATGACATAAGTAGCACACGATATGAGGAAGTATTTGTTTTGATTTTCTATTGTGCATGTGTTATTTTTACATGTAGAATTTAATAGGTGAGCATGTTGGGCATGTGACCCAAGTTCCATGGATACTTTTTTTATTCAAAATATACATGTAGTACATGTAACAACCCTATTTTCTTCTACAAACCCTCGGAACTAAGCGAGCCAATTCCTCCTTGCTCTACTAAAAGCTGTCTGGATACTCAGCCTCATTTGCAAAATATCATTGTCCTCTGTGCTTGACGAAAATCCGAGGAAGCACCATAAGCTAATGTCGTCGTGGGACATGTCCCTTCTCAGATTCAAGTTGGTTTTAGTTTTTGGAATCCGTCATACCCGTTTTCCTCATAGATACCCCTTTTCCTCATAGATCTATGCTAGAGCATAGGGATTCCTCCTACCCTTCAGATTGCTGTGAGATTTTTTCAATTTCTTGAACATACAAATTTTTGTATAAACGAACGGCTGTGTAGGTCGGGCAATTGCAAGTATTTACTATATATTTTAACTCACTGTTATTTATCCGATTTTCAATGAGTTTTTCCTAAATGTTAGTTTGCGATCTCACCAAGGGTTTTTAGGTTTACTGTTTGATACCACGACCTATTTCACAAATGATCATTTTCCTTAATGTATTTTGCTCATATGTCTTCCACTCTATGCTTTGCAGATAAAATACTCAGTAAAATGAGGCAAGGTAAGGATTAGGAAAATGAGGCAAGGTAAGGATTAGGAAACATTGTATGTTGGATTTTTTTGGTTATAAATCATGTATTAGATGAATTCTGTTTTGATGGGAGTATGACCAAAATTTGTAGGTAGATTTGGGCAAGTTTTGGAGGGCTGGCACTGAAAGTCGAAGGGTCTTGTAGCTATCAAAATCGTTCATGGCTTGAAAAAGTACCCAGAGACAACAATGATTGAAGTTGATGTCCTTCATTAAGTTGCCAAATATGACATAAGTAGCACACGGTATGAGGAAGGATTTGTTTCGATTTTCTATTGTGCATGTGTTATTTTTACATGTAGAATTTAATAGATGAGCATGTTGGGCATGTGACCCAAGTTCCCTGTATACTTTTTTTATTCAAAATATACATGGTTGTTTGAAATGTATGTCATCTCCACGTATAGTTGTGTGCGGATGCTATGGTAACTTTTGAAGGCCACCGATGAATGTGACTTCCTCAATTCTGCCTAAATCACATAGAATGTATGTGATTTAAATATCAGAAGATCATTTTATAGTAATATTGAAAAAAAGAATCTTATGTGTATAAACATTTGTTGTGGTCTTTTATTTTAATGTTGGCATTATTTATTAACAAAAATATATTTTGCAGTCATTCTTCAGAAAACTTTGGTTCTTCTTGAAATTTAGTATATGAGGACAGAACGGCATCAAAATTTCAGGGTTTGGCCTTGAAATACTAGACTTCAGTTCACCTTTCCTGCCATTGAGACAAAGATGAGAGTTTACCATGTTTACAAGGAAGGAGGGTCAGAATTCAAAGGTTCCCTGGTCTAGAGTTTTGTAATTTTTTGCTACAATGAGTTGTTCAAGGTTTATAAAATGGGTTACTATTAGCGATGGAGCTTAAAACATTTCAAATTCTTCGAGTGATGGAGCTTAAAGCAATTCAAATTCTTAGATGAACAATACTTACTTCTCATATATCTCCCTGAAATATCTCTTTACCTTTGGTATGAACTTAGAATTGTGTTCGAAAGTTCTTTTTGTAATAAAAATTTATATTTATTCACATTATATTTATAAAAACATTCAAAATATTAATCACTTGAATCTTGACATATGCATTGGGAGGGCTTAAACTTATATTTTTATTTTATATTAAATGCTTGTCTGTGACTCTGCTTCAACGGTGAGGTTAACTCCCAATTTATGAGATTGGATTGTCATGGGCATTTTTAATGGTATTAATAATGTCTATCCAGGGTTTTATTCTGCTAATGTTGCCAATTATGAGTGGCAGATATGCATGAGTTGAAACTCGCTCACACTAACTTAAAGCCTAAAAATATCTTCAGACTATGTGAAGGTTCCATATTGCAAGGTAGTTTGTCCGTGTTTTGTGTGTAAGTGATTATAATTGAAATTGTATTGGTTGTCTTAACCTCTTTATGTCAATGAGGGCTACTTACTTTATAATATTTTGTTTATAATGTTTTTGCTGAAAGACAGAGTTAGGGTTCTATTTCTCTGTGCTTTTTCTTTCTAGTATTACTAGCTAGAACCCCTTAATTTATTAGGGTGATAGTATTCTGCCAAATTCTCACCCCGCAATTACGAATTTCAAACAGTCAAATTTGGTTTAGTGTTTCTGTCATATTTAGAACTCCTCCTGCTAGATGCCCTTTGGTATTGGGATGCTATAAATTTATTTCCAGTATCCTTACATCCAAAGAAGATGAACAATATCCTTACATCCAAAGAAGATGAACAGTAAATCGAAAGTAGTTTTAGGTCTTTATCTTCGTCCAAACGACAATTCCAACCTGGATATCTCATGTAGTCTCATCCCCGAGGCCACAACAGTGGAGTCGTGTGCTTTCAAATAGCTTATACAGTTTATAACCGTATTGCACTGAACAAACAACTGCATAACTTATATTATGTTTGCCTCACAGCAGGAGCGGCAGGGCTTGTTTTCTCGGCCTTTTATCCTCTAGTATTTCTCAGCACCCGTGGAAATACTAAGATGACATGTATCTAGCAGTGAATAATTCAATATAGTTACTCAAATCCATATTAATCCATGATCTGTGATGTGGTTAACGGTATCAAATTCCTTGATGCAATAATTTCAATGTTAAGATGGATGTGTTATAGCATTCTTCTGAATAACTTCATATGATTGTCAGGTTGGATAACTAATAGGCAAGGTATATTTTTAAATACTACATATATAAGCCCTATTTGATAAACCTAACCTGAAGTGTATATGAATCCCCATTGCAAAATAAATCTATTCAAATGAATATCCAATTTTGCAATGACATTGCATTTCTCCCTTACGGTGTTTGTTGATTTTGTTGATTTTTCAGATTGATATTTGAGGTTTAAGGAGACCATTTTTTCTCCTTGAATGGATGGGAGTGAAAGCGATGCTTATTTTTGTCATGGCAGCCCAGGCTATATTCCCAACATTTGTTAATGGATGGTATTTTGAAACGCCTAACAATACCTTGGTATGTATCTCTCTATCTTCATCATCGTTGTCATACTCTCTCAAACTCACACACGTCTCTATAACAATTTCTTTCACTTGCAGTTTGTGCTGGAGAAGGCCAGGGAAACTGTTGCTGGCCACAATTTGGGTTTTGTTGGACTAGAAGCAGAAATCTAAGAAATGGCTTCAAAAGTGTCCAGTGAATGTCTCAACAATGCTTTTTCTAGTTTACCTGAAATGCCATCATTATACAAGCAACATCAACATACGTTACAGGCTATTCATAGCCTTAATCAGCAATCTCAAGTCACATATTTTTCAATGGAGAGTTGTTTGACATCAAATGAGAGTCCTGAAAAGAATTTAGTTCTGATTATGCAGAAAGTTGGCAAGAAAAGATTGAGAAAATTACAGAATATAAATGTACCTTTTTGGCAGACTTACACTTCAACATCACTGATTGTTGTTAGTGAATATAAGTACTTGTCTGTTCCGAGTGCAGTCTTTGGAAGAATGGCCTGCTATAATATCTTGTCCCTCAAAAGCATATATGCTATCTCCCTCTTGATTTGTTGTGCAACCATCTTGACTCTCCTTGGATGAGCCAATCGTATAATCTGGTTCTGTTTTGGGAATTTGTTAAATTTGGGTCCATAAGAGTATAGGTAATTTCGATTTGGGGTTCTGTTAAATTTGGGTCCAATGTAGTATTCAAAATGTTTGAGAGTAGACAAGTTTAAAGAATGTATGGTTTTTGTCGTCTAGGCATCAACCACGATTGTGTGGAGGCACTGTTGGGTTGCAGGCAATGAATATAGACTTGTTTGATGAGCCAGGAGGTGCACCATGTTTCGAATCAACAGTGAACGATGTGTCGATAATATCTAATATTTGTTCATCTATTACACATGTTAATGCGAGTGCCTACTATAATCAGGCATCATTAGAAGATATAAACGAGTGGCAATCTCCTTTCATGTTTACTATACTCGATTTGTCAAGGGAAAGTACCAACTTGGAAGCAAGGTTGATTTTCATGCACTCATTTAAAACCAACTCGAAAATTTTGCAGGTAAGTATTGTGAGCCAGGAACCTGTTCTTTTCAACTGTTCAGTAGCAGACAATATTCTATATGGACTGAAAGGCAGAGCCATCAATGTTGACATTGAAAATGATTCCGTACGTTTCAAAAACCTTTAGACATGTTTTAAATCTGATATGATTTGAACTAGAAACATGCGACTTGTATTGTCAAATTGAGAGTAAAATTAGCTGCTTCATTTGACTATTTCAATGAATATGGGATTCTCCTAAATTTGAAACATTGTCCACTTCTGGCTCAACAAATTGCAGAGAATGGACAATGCCCATGATTTTGTATCAAATTTTACGGAAGGGTACAATACACTTGTTGGAGAGTGTGGTGTGAGGCTGTCAAGACGTCAAAAACAGTGGATTGCAATAGCAAGGGCATTACTGATGGATCCTCGTGTACTTCTTTTGGATGAAGCTACAAATGCTTTGGATGCAGAGAGTGAATACCTGGTTCAGGTGATACCATGACCCGAACCATGATAGCCTCTTTGTTCTTCTATTACTCTTGATTTTTCATCTGATCTTATTTTCTTCCTTAACAATTCCCTTGCTTGTATTTAATCAGGATGCCATGGACCAATTGATGAAAGGACGGACGGTTTTAGTTATAGCACATCGACTTTCAACAGTCCAAAGTGCAACTATTGTGGCAATTGTGTCAGGCAGTCGGATAGTTGAAAGCGTACTCATGAGGAATTGCTGAAAAAGAATGGTATCTATGCATCTCTAATTTGAAGGCAATTGCAAGGATCCAAAACTAAAAATTAAGTTTTCTTAGCCCGAACGAACATGGAGAAAACTACCCGAGCTGAGTCTCAGAAATCCATACTACATTGATGGCTAATTACATCTATTCTGAATCTCTGATACCAGTCATCGACACAGAAATTTGACGATTAACAATTGTTAGATGATCCTTTCTTATAATTTGATGGAAGGAAATCTTGTTGAATATTTCGTGTATTTGTGGTTGTGTCCTGGACTTATTGCAAATCCTGTTTACTATTTCTTTTATACTTAAAGAAGATAATGCTCTTAAAATCACGGGAAACATACATTGATCTTCTTGTGCATCGACTGGTAAGAGATGTAATATATGGTTAATTCAAACTCTCAACTTATCCATCTTCCTTAACCCATCACATTGCCTTCCAAAATATTCGAGGAAAAAGTTACCAAAACTGGTTTAGAGTGCCACCCAATGAAAGGCTGATGAGAAAATATCACTAGAGAATATAACTGTCTTGGCTGAAGAGCATGTTGCTAATTTCTTTTAAATTGTTGAATCCATTACAATGTAGTCACTGAAACTAAGAGTAAAGTACCTTTCCAACATAGATTGTCTTTTAATTTTTCAAATATGGTCTTTCAAGTTTCAATAGCAAAATATTTGATAGATTTTGAAAAAATACACGTAGTAGATGACATCAAATACGCTACATAAAATAATATTAATTCATGAACAATATGATGGCTATCTTTCAAAATCTAAATTTGCATTACATTTATAATCAGGTTGTTATCGTTACTAGTGGTTGGCCCTTACATGCTGCCCATCTCTCTTCCTCCAATTGTCTCCCATCACCAACACAAGAAGCAACACACAACATCCTTCTTTGCTTAGAAATTGTCTTGCATCCATTCCCAAGTATTTGATGATCTTGAAACCCTCTAGACTTTCTATAAATCACTCCACGACAAAAAACCAAATGTTCAAATGTTCAGACCTAAGTAACACACAACATCCTTCTTTGTTTAGAAATTGTCTTGTGTCCATTCCCAAGTATTTGATGATCTTCACACCCTCTAGACTTGCTATAAATCACTCTAGAACAAAAACTAAATGTTCAGACCTAAGTAATAAATTGCAGCCTGTTACAAGCCCTTTGTGTTCACTACACCAAAAATAAACAGTGCAATTCTTATTTGCATGTCCTACAACATAGTGATAATCAGGTTGTTATGGTTACGAGTGGTTGGCACCATACAAGCTTCCCAACTCTCTTCCTCGAGTGGTCTCCCATCACCAATGCAAGACATAGCACGGGGCATCCTCCCTTGTTTAGAAATTGGATCACATTCATTCCCAAGTATCTGATGCTCTTCACACTCCCTCGCCTTGCTACAAATAACTCCATAAAAGACATCAACTATCTATACAATTTTACATAGGTGACTGAGCCTAATTTTATCTAGATAAACTTTTTTTTAAGGATAAGTGACATCATAACCTCAAGCCCATCTACTATGGCCCCTGTACTATTCTGAAGCAGGTAAGAAAGTTTGTGTGAATTCATGCCATTTAGATTTTCCTTGCTAGCTTTGCCTCCACAATGTGGTTAATGTTAATCATCTCAAGCCCTATGAACCTCTTATTTTGGAAGAGGAAGTTCACATTTCCCACCCACCTAATAAAATTATGGATTTTCAGCAATTGTTGGAGGAAGACACACTACTAGACCTATTCTGACACAGGTAAGAAAGTTTGTGTGAATTCATGCCATTTAGATTTGCCTTGCTAGCTTTGCCTCCACAATGTGGTTAATGTTAATCATCTCAAGCCCTATGAACCTCTTATTTTGGAAGTGGAAGTTCACATTTCCCACCCACCTAATAAAATTATGGATTTTCAGCAATTGTTGGAGGAAGACACACTACTAGACTTGTGCACTTGCTCCACTTGTTAGCATTTGAGAAAGTGGGGTCATTTTTGCTAAAACAATGAAGAACTGATGTGCCACATCTGACAATCATTTATAGCTATTCTTAATAGTTAGTTGTAGGATAATAAAGGCATGGTTCATCTTGAGCACTATGCATTTTCAATTTATATTATTTCTTACTTAAAGCCGACTTTGTCAAAACTAATCAAATTTGATAAGTAAAATCTTATAAAATGCATTTGCTCGGAAACATAAGATACGAATGTTTTGGGAATCAATATTCTGATGCATTTTATGTTTTTTTTCAAGTTTCCATCTTCAACATTTGACCATTATGGCTTATCAATCAGCGAACCATCTGATGGAGGGAGGCGGATTGAGGGGTCTAGCAGTTTCCAAATGGGAAAGAGGTTAATATCACCTCCAGATCTACCAACATCTGCAGTGATTTGGGCCATCGAATCTAAGAGAACAAATTAATGACAAAGTATGCACCTACATAATGGATTTTTATATCATCGAATCTAAGAGAACAAATTAATGACAAAGTATGCACCTACAAAATGGATTTTTATGTCATGATTATTCTCCAATTTATGTCTTACGGCGTTTCCTTTGCAACATTTGGTGCAAATGCTAGTATTTAAAATAAATGCATTATTGAACTAATTTATTTACAAAATGCAATATTGTACATTTTATGCATTTTTAACCCAGG
>APFE030056096.1:1702-11975 GCA_000404065.3 Pinus taeda | reverse complement strand
AAAAATGAGGAATTTGGGGGATCTGAGTGTTGGGAAGTGTTTGATAAGGTAAATTAAGGATAGGGGAAGGTGTATGAACATCAGGAAACAAGTTTTGCTGATGATTTGTCCGCCCAAGAGAAACTGCCTTCAAAACCCTAAGAGAGGGAAATGACCTTGCCTGGGCGCAACTTAAGCATGATCAAGGTATCAAATGCCCCATTAGACACTGACATGATAATGAAAACCTTATAAATGATGATAGACTCAGCTAAATGATGACATAGACCGCCATTTGGACAACTTTAGAAGGAGTGAAAGCAAACCCTAGACCTAATGCCTAGTGACCAAATTTTGCTTGAAAACTCACTGAAATGACAAAATTTGACCTTGACACTTCAAAAAAACTTTGTAAGAGTATATTTGATCACTGGAGGAAGGCTGTAAAGACTGACACTAACAGGACAAATTATAAAATTTGTAGACAAAAAAGAATCCAGACAGCGCACAAAAATTCCCATCTGGCGATGGATGATGCTTTTTAAGGGCACAAGGGTACTGCAACCTGCTCATAATTTGTAGCTACAAATGAATGTGACCATAAAAAGGCATTAGCATTGGATTTAGCTAGTGCTTGGGATTATTCTCAGTCAGAGTCACCAACCAACTTAATCAATGTTCCAGGATTTTCTTTCCTTGTAATCCTCCTACCATTTTGAGACTCCTAGCTTGATGTTGTTAAAATTACAAACTAGGGCCAAATTCCACTTTGGACAGCTCCTATGGGGAATATTATTGTAGCATTGAATTCCTCTCTTCGAGAGGACCAAAATCGATTTAAAGATCACCAAATGTGGATGAGTAAAAATGGGTTTTTGAATTTAAGATCTCTCAAGTAAATTTATAAGCTCGGCCTCATCCTTATGTCGACTCATCAAGCCCAAAGGTCATGTCCCATGATCCCCCATAAAATTGTATATATATAGGTGTCCTCTCACCTCATTTGGAAATAAAAGTGCATCATCCATACCTCTGAAATAGGATGACATCTAAGGCAAGGACGTAGGTGTCAAGAGTCAAGTTTATATCTCTGTTTAGGGTGTGGTTTCCTTGGGAGAGAAAGTTGCAGGTTTGAGGGCCGTAGTAGATGTATGCTCATTGGGTATTTTTTTGTGCCATTTGGTTGGTTTCATCTCTATTACAAGCCACATAAATATGGATGCTACAACAACTTATTGGTCTGAACTAGCAGGGAGGAAGACACACTCAATAGGGAGTTATGTAAGCCATTTAGACTTGTTATGGTTGGATTTTTCTCGTACATTAGGTCATAGCCCTAGTTTTATGCTACAGGTGGGTTGCATGACTTGATACCCTTGGATAGGAGGCCACAAGCCTTGGATCTCTTATATGGGAGACTGTGACACTTATCTTGTGTCTAAATGCTAGTCCAAACCAGTAAAAAATTTGAGAAGAGGTGTTTGGAGGAAGGCCACAGTTAGATAGGGGTCTAGGAGCAATGAAAGAAGGTTGTAACAGTTTTCCATCAAACCCTCTACAGAACTCTTGAATGCAGAAGCTTCTTCAACAATATTTTCCTTCTTAGGATTACATTTTGGGACAAGTGTGTATATAAGTGCAGTAACAAACAATCTCCTCATTGGCTTGTTATTTTTACTTAAAATCATTGTATATACCTATGTTGAACATTTGATATTGGTAATGAGAAGAATTGATCAAGGGCTTTCCCCATCTTGGGGGTTTTCCATGGCTTGAACCATATTATTGTGTCCTCTTGTCTTGGCTTGTCTTCAGCATTTGTTGTATATGTTCTTTCTTCAGTTACTGTCAATATGATAATGACTCTTATGTTTGCTAATGGAAATAATGAATGGGCTAATATGGAATATTGAATTAGTTGACCTAGGAAAAAAACATGTTAACTCAAAATTGACGTTATATTGGAGCTTAGGAGAAATCAAACCCAATCAAGAGTAAAAGAAATCACTAAAAGGTTTAGTGACAATTCTACCTTAGCAAGGAAAGAAGAACACCACAGTTCTAAGATTGAGCTCTCTATCAAATTCTGGGTAGACTAGGCTGAAATATTATCAAAGGAGAATGAAGACTTTATAGGGGCATTCAAACCCTAATCTGGAAAACTGAAGGGTTTTTCAGTAACCCACACAAAGCCAAGTTTGTTGTTCAGAAACTCGCAACATTGGGCTCAAAATATAAGTTTCCCTCTCTAAGATGATACAAGATTTCAATAGGTTTGATTTGAAAAGGCCTTGAGGTTCAACTCGCTTTAGATCTTAAGATGAAGGCACAATTTTTCAATTCCTGGCATAGCTCAGAGTGATCTTGAATCCTCATATGGACTATACTCCTTTGCAGTCATTACAGGTCTATACTATCTTGACTCTACTCTTTTGCAAAAATTTTAGGACCACTCTCTCTCTCTCTCTTAGATTCTTTTAGGATATATATATGATATCTATGTTATTGAGTTATAGTCTTTATATGACTTCACTTCATTTAAGTCTCCTTTATAGTCTCAGTAGTATAATTCCAACACTGTTATTTCAGTATTATGTATGGTAGCATCACATGTATAGTGATCCCGATATAATGATTGATCCTTGCACCATATATACATATATTTTCTCAGCATATCTATCAATTCTCAATAACTGGCATTATCTATGTTGATCACCACAAAATAGTTTCGACCCTCTAAGATCCTCGACCTGCATTGTTCCTATGACTCGTATTTTATAATTTTCATTCTATAAGCTCTGGCTTGGTTGGTGTTCGTAGGCATCTATATAGATCTCTATAGTGGAATTATAGTGACTCATTATGTCTACTATTGGGACAGGGTCCCTTAGGGTTGATTTTGGGGTTAAAAGCCCAATTTTTGGGGTAGAAAGCCCAAGTTTTTGTATGACTGCAATTTGTGGTCACGAAGCGCGTAGATGTAAAGTGCCAAAAAGGGTTTTTGCCCTTCTATTATGTAAGTTGTGACGGGTTTAAAATATTTACCCATGGTCTGCAGACCATGGGATTGTATAAAAAGGAGAGTCTTATAAGAGTCTATGGCAGTTTTTGGAGAAGAAATAGTAATAATGATAAATGTAATGGGCCATTAGCAAAAAGTGCGAAGAGTTTTAGAGTAGAAGAAAGGCTCTCCAACTGTGTGTGTAGAGGCCTAAGGTAGAAGTCCACAGCTGAGTGCACGAGCCCCTGCAACTGAGTGTGTAGGGTAGTTAGAGTCTGCAAGAAGATCTGAAGTACAAATAAAGAAGATTACTCTGCAAATCTCTGTGTTTGATCTATTTACTTTTGTTATGACTAAATGCGGTTATGTTATGTTGAATAATGGGTTTATGTTTTAATGCTATATTGATGTGCGAATCTATATGTTTTACATTGTTATATGTACGCAAGTAATAATATCTGTTTACGCGAAGAACATATTAATGCATATTGAAGTTATTAGATACTTAAGCTGATCTAGGTAAATATAGAAGTAAGAGTAATTACAGAAGCAGGTAAGTGGTTGATTCGCTTGGTTAGGGTCCGCAAACGACAGTCGTATACCTTCGAGAAGGTCTAGAGGCCGATTAAGAGAAGCGTATCGATAAGCCCTAAAAGGCTTATCGATCTGCGCGAAGGCAGATTTAGGGCATAAAACAACATCACTACCATCTTTGGGTGTGGAAACTTGGTTCTAGCACCCCCCCATACTGATTCGGGTGAGACCTCAGTTTGCGCTCTGTGGGTTGATGCTGAAAGGGCTAGTAGTGTAGGGATTTATTTGGCTAAATTAATGATGAACCTGGGTCAGGGCCCCCCTAAGCCAACAAATGGTTTTGTTGTTGGTATGGTATCTACATAAAGAGATGTGTGATGTCACATCACTAGAATCCGACTAAGAAAGAAATTGAAGATTGGTTGGATAGAAAGATCTACGTATAGGTAGAGTTAGGGCATAAAATGACATCACTACCATTTCCAGGTGCGAAAACTTGGTTCTAGAACCCTCCCATACTACTTAGGGTGAGACTTCAATCTACACTCTGTGGATTGATGACGAAAGGGCCAGCAGTGTAGGGATTTGTTTGGCTAAATTTACACTGAACCTAGGTCAGGGCCCCCTAAGCGAACATCTACACAACAACTTGATATGTAAAATAATCTGTTCAAACTCGATATTGGCCATGATATGATGCATAAGATATGACACATGGACAATGATACTCCACAAATCCCATTATAGTGACTACAATTTTGAACTATAACCTATTTGTACTGTTATAACCTCGTAGTATAACATAATTAAGATGTCATTAACTTAGTACTAATCAAGCCCGCACCTATGCTAATTATTTGAAGCTATCTGAACTATAATCTAGTCAAAGACAATTTTCTCTTGTAATACAACCTTATCAGAGTGCCCTGGAATTAGTAGTTCTGATATGTCTCCTAGATTTCAGTTATAATCTGATAAGAACTTGCATAGAAGTAACATTGACAAGGTTAAGTCTTTAGCACAGTAAACCCTATAGCTGATGGTATATGATGTAAATATAAATGGCACAATCCTAAGGGTGACGATAAATGAAAAAAGTGTTGAAAAAAATCATATAGGGTTTAACTTGATCACACCCTTGCATTGTGTTAATCTTTGAAGATCTAATTCTATTAGTTGAAATAATTTTATGGCTCAAATCTGAAGAATGTACATTGGTGCAATCTATCAAAAGATTCTCATCTTGTGGAGAGCACCCTTGGAACACTATGATGATTACAATTGTTCACTTGATCATCCAGAATTGATTGGTGGCATACTACTATTGAATCTTGCTATATCCCTTCTGGAGATTTCACTTTCAGATAGTTACATTTGCTGAGAGTAGGTGTTGTATTCCTTTTGCAAAGGCTGGGAATTATGGAAGACTTGAAATTGAGATATATTAGAATCACTATACATGAGTCAGTACTACGGAATACACAGTTATGAAATAATGATTGCAGGGTAGTATAATGCACATCAAGGTTGAGAGTTGATGTTCTTGGTGTTGCCTATGATTTGAATTTGAGCAATATTTGTCACAATTCTATATAGATGATTTATAGTTTTGATAACTCATATGGCAAGATGCATGTGGCAGAAAATGAAAGATGGAAGACTTGTTGATCAGAAGTTCAAAGGCTTGCTTGATAGCTTAAGAAAACTACCAAGGTTTTCAAAGTATTTTCCATATGTCTACTTCTGTATAGAATATTAAATAAATTTCTTTGATATCCTGGGAAGTTAAAATCTGTTACTATTACTATGATTATGTATGAAAGTCAAGGTACATCTTGATGATTTATGGGCTTCAATTTGCTAGGAGCACATTACCTTCATCTGGCATATTGAACCTTGAATAAAATCTATTATTGAGATTAAGAATCTGTTGAGAAGTCAATATATCTCAGGGTCTATATTTGATGACAATTTAATATGATTTGAGAAAATCTGCTTGGATAAATGATGTGTGCTAGGATATGTTGAAGACCTCGGTTATATAACTAGGTTGCTAAAATAATAGTATGGAAAATGGTAAAAGAACATCTATATTTCATAAGGTCCACCTTTACTTATAAATCAAAATACTTAAGCTTTTTTTTCTCAAATTAGTAAGCCTATCTTCTGTGAAGCCATTTCAGTTATTCTTCAATAAGTAAAGAGAAGACTCATAGGGACTGGATGCCTCGTGCTCTAGTATATGTGGGAAAACCATAGGGGGCAAGGTAACATCCACCAATTCCCAAGTTCTGACATAAACATCAAAGGCCAACAAGCGATTAGAACCATGGGTGAGGCAGAACAACATGCAAAATCTTATGGGTTTTAACTTTTGGTGAATAAATTACAGGAAACAAGGGACGCATTTATGTTCTCTGCTACCAACAAACCCACACTTGATACTATAGGCTTACTATTGCTGGTTTAATTATTTAAAAATATAATTTTTTTCTTAAATTAAAAATAATAATTACAACTTCCCTCATTTGGGGTACTCCTGCTCATATCCTAACCTTATTAGTCAATAGTAATTATTTAACAAAATGAATATGCACTCGAGAAGTTTGTTATAATCTGCACTGAGTGCCCCTGTGAGATGGGGAAACTTTGTTATATCCTTTTTATAAGATTTTTCGTACCGTTAGAGTTGATTATATTTCCCGGTTTCCCTGCAATACCCCTTAATTCAAATTCCTTTCCTTCTGTAGAAAATTTCTTGAGAAGTTCTTGAAAATTAAAAGCTATTGTACCCAAGGATTGTAGCCGTTGGACTCCTAGTACAACATCAGCACCTCCCATTGGAATGGAAAGAATTGGGCTAGTCAATACATATTCTCCCATGGATAGCTTGATATTATGGCACTTTCCAGAGCAATTTATCATTCCTCCATTTGCAACCATCACTTGACACTCTGGTGCTGGACATAGGAAGCAATTCAATTCTTTTGCTATCTTACAATGAATAAAATTGTGGGTACTTCCTGAATCAATCAACACTATTACCTTTTTCTTCTTGATTTTTCCTTCTATCTTGATGGTTTGAGGAGTGGTAATTCATGCCAATGCATTAGAAGATATGGTCAGATTAATTTCTTCTTTATCTAGGCTTTGTTCCTGGAGTATATCCTCTTCTTTTGACCTTTCTTGCTCCTTGTCTTGTTCCTGTTCACAATCTATGTAGAATAATTTCTTCTCAGCACACTTATGACCTTTAGTGTACTTGCTATCACAACTATAACAAAGCCTTTTTGCTCTTTTTTCTTCCAATTGTTGTGGTGTCAACCTTATAGGTTGTGGAAGACTAGGGGCAACAACACTTCCATCTTTATAGTTGTGAGTGGTATGCTTCCTGGTTGCCATAATTTTGCTTTCCATTTTTCTTGCTAACCTGAATGCCTTCTCTAATGATCAGGTTCCCAAAGGTGAACATCATGTTGGATATTATCCTTTAAAGTCCCTATGAACACATCAATCCTATGCTCCTCTGGAATATTTTTTACCCTTATGTTCAATTTTTGGACCTCCTCAATGTGCTCCATTATTGAACCCTTTTGTTTGAGACTTATCAATTGGCTAAAAAAAGTGTTGCTTTTTGTATCCTCATAATGTGCTATCAATTCTTCTGTAAAAATTGCCCAAGTGATAAATTGTTTACGAGAGCAAAGCCATTGATACCATACAAACTGATTTGGTTCCAAATATAAAGTTGCAATACGTACCTTTTGTGTGTTTTTCACATTATTGAGATCGGAAAATTGCTCCATCTGTAATATCCATGTTGCGGGATCCTTTCCATCAAACTTCCTCATATCGATTTTTGGAATATGGTGGGTCTTCGATCCAAAATTAGAGTCTATGAAATCATGATTAAAATTTCTTTTGTTCGCATCATGAGTTTCCTTTACTACCCTTTCACCATTAGTAAGTATTTCTTGTAGAAAATTTGTCAAATCTGTCTTCAAATCTGCCATGTCTGTCTTCAAATCGTCCATATTAGCTTCCATGCCCTTTATCTTATATTCCACGCCATTTATCTTAGCTTCTATTAGCTTTTATGAGAGTGACATTTGTTGCACTTGGTCTTGTATTTTTGATATATCATGTAGCATTTCTTCCTCTTCTTCATGAGTTATGCTAGAGCTTTTAGGTTGCTTACTAGGTGTTTGCATTTTATTTCCTCGGGGCATCAGCTACCGATAATAATGCTCTACTATGCCCTTTGAATTCCTTCAAAATAATTTTTCAAACCAATCTTAAGAAAAAAATTTAAAAAATCTACACACCTTTTTTCACTTTGTAGGAGCTCGATATTTCCTCTGATGTATCTCTATAATTTTGGATCATCCAGTTCTAAAATTGAGATCTGTAGTAGCCCTCTATGTCCTCTTTCCAATGCCACCAGTCTGATCCAAATTGGACTCTCCAAGGAAGAGTTATGCCAAATCTCCCACAGTGACTAGATTATAGACTAGTTTAGTGGAGCAAACTTGTACGACATGCCATGTGTCCCTGTTTCAACCTTTAACTCTGAAAAATATGTACAAGAAACTACAGTTCATCCTCTTTCTGTAACTTCTTATGAGATTTCAATCCAATGCTCAGAGACAACGTTATGATGATTTTCCCCAGGTCACCTTTTTGTAATGTAATTCAGGAGTCCGTAAAAATATCAACTTCCTCAGATCATATCTCTGTAAATATAGCGCGAAAAGCTCTGAAATTCAGGCCCGAGGTTTAGTTCGATTTCATCTCAAATGGGTCTTTTTCACTTCTGAAACATCGCAGAAAAAAGTTAAATCGAAAATTCCACGATGACCTATTTGGAGTAGCAAACCCCTAGAATCCAAAGCTCTGATACCAAATGTTATGAAAGCAGCTCACAAAAATATAGATAGATCAATGCCTTAGAATTCAGCCTCTTTGAGGGGGCAACCTCCTTTACATTACAAAAATGAACAATTCTTCGATGATTCAAATGACAAAACCTACTTTCTATATATAGGAGTCTAAGGAGTCACAATATAACCCAACCGACCTAACAATAAAAATATAAAGGCACAAAAATAACAATAGAGGGATTCTATGGGGCACAGTAATAACAATATGGGGACAATAGGGGCACAACAATATTAATAAGGGATAGAAATATAATAGTAATGGGGTAATCAATAGTATTGTAGGGACCTAACAAAGCTCTCCTAAACTTGGTCCCTAGTGAGGCACTTGCCTTGGTTCAGGAGTTGGCCAGTTTTGACAACCCCATACAGTTGAATATTCTGCTAGTGAGTGTTCTTGATTTGTGTGTCCATGATCGGAATAGAATGTCCTGTTCCATGCAATCTAGGTTTAGCTCTATTGGTGTGACTTGTTCTGCAATGTTGGATGCGTCCAACAATGGTGGAAAGTATGGCCAAAGGCAGTCTACATTGAACACTAGCTGCAGAAAAAGGAACGATGGAATGTTGAGCTCGAAGGAATTGCCCCCTACAACCTTGGTGACGGTTTATGGCCCATATCAGAGTGGGTGAAGCTTGCTATGGGGTCCAATGAGGCACTCCTTCTGCAAATGTGGCCAAAATTTGTCACCCACCTAGAAATTGTGCGACACTCGATGTTGATCATAGTGTTGCTTGTACTTAGCATTGGCTCTGTCCCATTAGGGGAATTTTGAGGTCAGATCGATGGAATGCTTGACCTGACAGTGCAGAGGTACCCCTGTAGGTAAGGTGAAAATGTCTTTATACTCCTCCATGACCTTATCCAGTTGTTGCTGCTGTGCGGAAGAGCTATGTCTGGAAGCCATGGCCACAACCTTCTTCTTGCCCCGAGGGTGAATGATAAGGAAAAAAAATATGTTTTTCTGGAAAATGATCTTACTGCATTTCTTTACAGTGATCAAAGAGATGGTGGTAGGCAAGGCTACCTCCGGTATCCTGTACAACTTATTACCCAAATTAATGATCACATAGCAAGTTTTAGACTTATATACAACATTTTTCTTCCACAAGTATGGTTTTCCTAATAATACATCACAAACTTCAAGAGGAGCAACATCACACAGTACCTCATCCGTGAAGGGCTTGATGTTGTAGGGAAGGTGGCACTGTTGGCTGACATGGAGATCTCTTCCTTGGTTAATCCACCCGATGGTGTACAAATATGGATGTGCTATTGCCAGTAGGTCCAACCTCTTCATGACCTCTACTGAAATGAGGTTATTTTTTCTCTTGTTGTAGACAATGAACTGCAATGGAGAACCTTTCACCCACATTTGTGAGTGGAAGAGGCGTTCCCCCTCCTCTGGTTCTTCAGGCTCATTCTTCTCAATTTTCATGGTGGTCATGGTGGCACTAGGCTCGCATCAATGATCTACTTACCTTTGGAATTCCCCTTGTTGGGTTCTGACTCAGAGTCGAAATATGTGTCTGATTCAAAAACCTTTAGCTCGACCACTAGTGACTGCTTGGCCCAACACTCACTTGTGTTGTGAGTGGATGTTGGGTCCCTATAATACTAGTGATTACCCCATTAATATTGTAGTTATACCCCTTATTAATATTGTTGTGCCCATATTGTCCCCATTTTGTTATTAGTGTGCCCCATAGAATCCCTATATTGTTATTTTTGTGGCTTTATATTATTATTGTTAGGTCGGTTGGGTTATATTGTGACTCCTTAGACTCCTATATATAGAAAGGAGGTTTTGTCATTTGAATC
>APFE030056095.1:0-10103 GCA_000404065.3 Pinus taeda | reverse complement strand
TTATTCAAATATGATATTTTTAAATGAAATCCCACTTTCATAATACATGGGTTGTTATAAATCTCATACGAATATCAAGACCAATAAATATTTTTATTTTGAAATGCAATCCCACCCTCATAGTACATGGATTGTTACAAATATAAAACAGATATTGTGACCAATAAATATTTTTATATTGTTGTATTTCTCCTTTCTATCTCAATTACATATTAATAAGAAAACTAGCTTAGATCCATCTAACACTAGAACTATCATGAGCCAAGAACACTACAAGGAAAATACCCTCTAGCAGAGATTTTTGTGGAAACCCCTATAAAAATAGCCCAAAAGTTTGTTTGTACCGAAGGTCACTAGAGGAGTTGGGTGGGCAGATGTTTTAGCACATGATTTTTTAATGGTGCGTCTATAATACCCAAAAACACAAATTTTTATTTTTTTAATAAACAAAGAACGATGTGCTAAGTACAAAAGTTCACTGATGTGTATACTACTTGATAGCACTGGAAATGGTTTAAATTTACAAAATATCGGTCGTAAAATTCATTTTTCCTAATCCAATGCTATATTGTGATGATGACTCGGTGCTAAACCAATACATTAACACCTCGGTGCATACATAGTATAGTGCAGCATTGTGGAGTTTTCAACTTAAAAGTAGTGGTGCACCTATTAGATTATATGCATTGTTGTGGTTAATTGAACTAAAAGCCCTGGTGCATAGTAGAGAGTGATGCACCGTTGAAGCATTATTTTTTTATACAAATAGAAACAATGGCGCACCACCTATATATGACACACCGGTGCTTACACTACTCAATAGCACTAGACAAAGGTTAAATTTTAAAAATGTCGGTCCTAAAATTATTTTCACTATATCAATACTATATTCCCATGAAGCACTGGTGTTGTTAATGTATTGAAATGCCTCGATGCTTACTTAACAAGTGCACCGCTATATGGTCTTTTATTTAAAAAAAAATTGTGGTGATCTAGCACTCTACAATATCAAAACTATTCAAAAGATCGGAAGATGAAAGGTATGGTGATTCACTCAAAACCCTGCATAGTAAAAATTTTAAATTTTATTGTTAATTTTTTTTTACAATTTTTGTAAGATTTATTCAAACTTCATAATAAATAAATAAAAACTCGATATAACAAAAAAAATTACTATTAATTTTACTAGTAAAAAATTTTAAGATGTTTGTTCCTATTTATATTTAATTAAAATTTAGAAAGAAAACCAAAAAAATCAATACTTACCTTAAACCCTTGCTTCTTCTTGCTTATGTGACTGCAAAATTTCACCTTCGGGTTTAACTCCCTCTCCCAATTCACAATTAGGGTTTTTCATTTTAGGCATTTTAGATTTGATGGTTTTGTGTACATATTATATACATGACGTTTGACATGTAAAGGAGGGGGAACACTTATTGAATTAGATCCAAACCGTAATTGCATGACATCAGACGCCATCTCAAAAACATTGTGCTTCAAATGTCTGTAATCATGATTGACTTTGTACATATAAAAAAAAAGTAGCATTAAAGATTAATTTTCAAGTAGAACTCATTCAACACATAAAACAAGACGATAAGGAACAAAAGGATTGATATCAAAGTTTGTGTGTAATTGTTAATATTTCCTTATAACAACTCAAGGTTTCATTTGTGTATATTTTAAGTTGCTTTACAACAACCATCCTTGAATGTCTTCAAATAGGCAGTAACATATAAAGAAGAGCCATTAGAAGAATTGATTAACACTGGGTTAAATATGGGTTGTGAGTATATGTTGGCATATCACAAGTTAATTGTGGAATTTGTGAGTATGTATGTTGCTCTACTTCGCTAAGTCTATAATTAATAGAACAAAAAAATCATTTATATTAAATCTATGATTTATAATGGGGTATAAAACATGGAGAAAAAAAAATATGGAACTACGCCTACAAAAGACTTGTTTCAACAAGGCATGAGACTTCGTTTTGAAACCATGTATATAGTTCATGAGTCACTTCTTACTATGGTACATTTCTATTTGATTTACATTGATGTATATAATTTATTTTTATTTTGATTATTCTTACCAATGTAGATACATTCATTACACTTTAATTTTATGTTTGCAGATGGAACAAGATCAAGAAGACGAAAACAATTGATGAAATCAACAAAGAAATCATCCAAATAACCAAAGTCATGCAAGTAGATCAAGCACTCGCAACAGTTCCAACAAAGAATGATGATATATTTGGATATCAATGCAACCTGTTGTATTTTTTGAAATAATTGTCTGTGAAAATCAGGCATTTTGTTTAATGTAATTGACATAATGTCCCAATTGAAAGACAAGGGGTTACTAATGAAAATCTCATTTTGTATGACAAAGAGTCTCTTATTTATATATAATAAAGTACATTTTAATTTATTCTATTGTGTTATCTAATGTCATGAAATCTTACACCACTAATTAAATATATGGATGATTAAATATTATAATGAAGAAATGTGAAATATGATAATATAACAATACAAATATCATATACAAATGTACTAATCAAATTTAAATTTATATGAATATTGTTATAAGATATATGTCGAATTTTTTATGAATAGAAGATTTAAAAAATCACAATAATTCCACTGTCATGGATCGATGTTTCCAAAAAAAGAGAAAATCTAATAGAAAAAATTGGTGTGTCCATGACATAAACACGTACCACTGCGTTATGTTATATAAATGCAATATTACAACATATTTTTCGCATGAGTCATCGATGCCTTTTTGGAAAACGACAACATCGAGGAATTTAATTCTTCAAGCATTGGTATTATTTGTAATTAATGCCCGAGTGCATTGTAATTCTTAAAGCACTAGTGCTTTAATAAAACTAACACCCTGGTACTATAAAATTTTGTTTCCAGCCTCGGTATATTATTAAAATTAACAACATCATTTCTTTTGTATCTGTAGTCCACTAGTGCGTTTATACAAATCATACACATCGACGCTACAATTTTAAATAAAAGCACTGTGTCTGCGATATTTTTTTGTCTACTTCAATGTCATTTTTGATAAGAATACCCAGGTGAGTTTTTTTATATGTACCCACCATGTCAGTATACATTTCAGGCACCGATGTTCTTTGCATTGAACACCTCATTTCTTTTAGTTATGTATGCGATCCCGGTGCTATTTTTCCACGAAGTGTTGTAACGTCCCAACTAAAGAAAATTTAGAACACACTCTTCACATAAAATTTATCATACATTTAATAGAATATTTCCATGCAAAAAAAAGAAAATAAAGCACTGCAATCTGACAACACAATTAGCAGGAAATTCTCATCTTTATTATATTGGAAGAACTAGGGTTTACATGCAAATACAACCCATATAATTGAGATAAATGCTCTCCGAGAGATCTACAATAATGTCACAATCGGCCTCCAAAACAAACTAAAAAACCAATACACTGCAACTTGTGAACCCTAAATGGATTCACCAAGGGAAGAGATGGGTGCTCACCCACTCTCATTGAATCACCCGAGGGTTTTCGTCCTGGGGCTACTGCTAGAGTAGAGAACCAGGTTCTCAACCTCACATACAAGAAACAATATCAAAACCAAGATGTCCTCCAATGACCTCCTCCTCCTCTTTTATAGATTTGATGGATCCCTCTAGAACCTCCTATTTTAATATTATTTTAATCATCTAGCATTTTTTCTTTTATTTTAATTACAATATTATTTTTAATGCGGGAAAATGGTAAAATAGCAATCATGTCTCCGCGGGTTAGTGAAACTCTCATCTAACCATCCCATCATGTATATATTCTCATTATGGTTCCAATGAGATATTACACTAAGGTGCTTTGCCACGTATTCCTCCTAGAATGCCACCTTAAGTGTAATTAATTAAGTAAAGCCCACTAATAACTAAATTTTCTGAAATTTATCGAAATGCACTAGAATGAAAGGCAAACTGTGAGGATGATGGAATATACCAAGCGAATATCTTCAGACCTCATATAAACTCCTCAAAACTCCATCGGAACCCCTGATGACCTAACCTACTCCACTAACCTAGCCATCCTCTACCCTGGAAATCCACCCCAGTTGTATTATGAAGAAGATTAAAAAATGGGGACATGACAGTCCTCCTGCCCCAAGATGGATCGCCCTCAAGCAAACAAAATCTGTGGACCAATCTGGTGGTCCAACAGAACTGAGACCAAATTCCTGGATCCCATAAGAACCATTGGTCCATGTCACACCTCCAACCTATTGAAACATGACTGGATCCTCCAATACCTAGATCCCATGTCCATCTCTGACTCAAACTGCTACTAGTATATCCTCTTAGATCCCAATGCCACCAAGAAGGAGCATCAATGCTCCATGGCTCCTATTGTCCTATAACTCTGGTTGTGTATGTTTCCCCACCAACTGCGTACCATCTCATCACTTCCCTCCAATCCAACCTCAGGCGTGGACCAAGGTCAATCTCATCATGTTGATGTTGTGTGGAGATATTGATGAGTGGCTAGCCTACATCCTGCTACCAGCTAAAGCATGTAACATCCCTCACCTATAAGGGCTCCAACAATACAATGCCTCTGGCTAGAAATGATACTCCATCAGTAGGGTGCCAGCTCATGATCTCTCGCCAAACCAATGCATGGATTCCTGTGCAAGGGATACATATTCTATGATGATGTTGATCCATGCTCAACATCTGAGGCTCTACCTGGTCAATCAAAACATGTTCGAGAAAGTCTTCCTTCCTCCCTGTAATGGAAAGAAGTGGGAACATTATGCTGCAAGCCCTATCTATATACTCCTGGAGAGGGTTTCTCCCTAAAAGTCTTGCAACTCTTCCAACTTCCTATGAATCTACCCACTCCTCATTAATGGGTTGAACCAAAGATGGATGCACCACCATCTCCAACAGCTCCTGTCGTCTACTAGCCTCTTGCAAGACTACCATGTCAATCTCCAACATCTCTTGAGGGCAAGGGTCTGCAAAAAATGTCACCTTGCCAGTTGTATATACATATATCTGCTCCACATCAACAGCTGACCCTAAGGGTGGTTGGTCATCCTCCACCATCATGGTTTCCAGAAGAACCTCCAACTGGCTCTCCCAAAAAGGGTCATCATGCATACTATGCACCTCATCCTCCTTAGTTGAATCATGCCCGGTCATATGCTACTCATGCTGAGTCATCGCTGCTGACACACTATCCTGAATGTCTCTCCTAGGACGCATAGACTACTCATCATATGAATCTGGCTTAATTTCAATAAGTCACCATGACTCATGATCCTCTATGTGCTCTTTATGACGAATCATCAGTTGCTTATATGTTGCCTAATATCTTTCCCATACAGGAACAATTAGCTACTCCTTGTACTCCTCTACCACACATGGACGCATATATGGGCTACGATCATCGACTCCATATGATTTTCCGTTCTCCTCTAAGGTATCATCATATCAACCCATGGAGTCATCCAACGAAGAGTCCTCATCCTAATAGCCATAAAGAATATCTCCCTGCTATATCATTGTCATTTCCTCAGTGTCACTCAAGCATGAGTGGTCAGTTCCATAAAGTCCTTTGCAGATGAATCAAAGTCCCTTCCTCCTCATCCCGTTCTTGTTGCATGAGCCCCCAAATCTAAGTTGCTCCTCCCTAGTCAACTGCGTCCTGAACAATCCAATGTTCTACTCAACCAACCTATCTGCTAGACCATAAGCAACAAGTGGGACAAACTACTCTCTCCTCCAAATAGGAAACAATCGAGACTGCAACTCTCAACAGATGGCATCATGACCTCTCATACATGATGACAAGATGGACTTCATTTGTGTTATGACTCTGTCAGGATGATGTTTCCTAATGCTGAAGAAGCATTGGAACATCTACAAGATCAAATCATCACATTCTAGATCAAAGGTGAGTTCATAAGTCATAGTTACAGCCATAACTTCTAAAATATCAAGCTTCTTCCCAAATGTAGGACCCACACTATTGTATATGTCCTGAAAAGTATACATTGTTAGCTTGAAAACTCTCCCCATAACATCATCATTAAAAGGAGCTCTAGGCGGCAGTTAGTCTCATGATGTGACTGAGACAAGATGCAACTAGGAGTCTAACCCCTTCACAAGGTTCCTCCAAGAACTTGTGTTGTATGAGAGCAAGCATCACTTGTTTTAGAGACCAAATTAATTTCTTCCCTTTTAAATTGCTCACTTTGGAAAGGAGGACATCTAGTTCATCAAGTTTGAAGAGAACTTTCCATGTGACCCTCATGTGCTTCAAATTTGTCCCAAGAGAAAAAATATTGTGTCCTATTTCCTTCCCCTTCTACACATCCCTTGGTTGTTCTTTCTGACGAATGGCATAGATACCTTTAGAAAAAGGTTTGTTGGTTTTTGATGTTGATTTATTAAGGGAATTTATGAGGGTTTGATCCATTTTTTACTTCAAGCTTTTTTGACTGACCTCTCTTGAAATATAACACAAGCATACAATGATGAGGTAGCTCAAGACTCAGAGTCATTTAAGACTTGACAATAGAAATATAACAGCCTTCTTTTTATGCAGCAAGTAGCAAGCGGATACAAGACATGGATTGTTTAACAATGAAACAACAAGTGGACACCCCTATTGTAAATTATCACTACGAACAAAACATTGCTAATAGGATCAAGCAGTGATGTGTAGAAGAGAGGTTCTATTACTATGAGTGACTTCACTTGGGAAATAAATTGTATCCCCTCGTGGAATTTAAACAAGTGTTGTTTTATCCCAATAGTTGGATGAGGTAGGTTGCATACATGTTTTTGCTCAAAGAGATACATGAAAAATTCCCAAGACACCCATAAACTTCCAGAAATGACAAGGCACTGTAGATGACTTATTTCTATAGTAAATGGGCTTCCCTCCACTTACTCAGAAATACATAATGGCTACAAATTGATATTTATCCTTGGGAATAAAATATACTTAAGTACAAAGACTTCAAAAAGCTACAAAAATAGAAATATTTCAAATAGAGTAGAGGAACGTCAGTTGCTTACTTTAGAAATGGTGATGAGAGGCCTTTCACTTATGATGTTGTACTCTTCTTCAAGTAGCTGCAACCCCAACCTTTCAACGAGATGGAAATAAGATCAAAACTTTATCAACAATATCCGAAATTCTTCATGTTCACCCACACACCTAGCAAAAGTCTCAAGCGTAACTTAGCAAGTTGGCCCTCCTTTTCATTCATTGCTCTAGCCTTTGGTACTACCCATCAACATGTATTCCCTCTCGGGAAAACCATGAGGCATCTGCTTATTTCTCTACTTTCTTATCCCACTTAGATGCTTTTACTAGTCTATTCAGATATTCATAATAACTACAGGAACAAATATGGAGAGAAAATGGTGTGAAATTGTGAATGGAAGGAATGTCAGACATAAATATACCCACAATCTCCCATGTAACAAAATAAACCGGCACCATGAACAACAGTAAGATTTATCTCTTGCAATGGTTGATAGTTGAGTATACTCCAACAAATGGAACATCATGAATTCTTGATGAAGGCATTGAAATATGAATGCTACAATGAATTGGCCTCTCTGATTTGCAATTGATCCTTCTAATTAATGTCACAATTTTACTCTCCAAATTTTCAAGGGTCTCATAGCTCTCAGCCAGGAAAAGGAGATTCGGCCTTCAAACCAAATAGACAACTCAACCTGTTGGATTGTGGAGGAGAATCAACCCATAATTGTGTCCCTTTGGAATTACACGCCTTTGCTACGGGAAATATCTTATGGTCAACAAGAGGTAAGTTGACCCAGCTTTGAAATACACTTATAGTTAAATTATGTCCTTCTAACATGATACAACTGGTGGCTATACCTTTAGTTAATACATCCTTCTTCCTTGACTAATGCAATACTTTGGTACCTAAAATTAGTTCGACTTCCTTACTAGAAAATTTGATGAAGGGAAAATCACTTCGAACCCTAGGTCCAAAGAATAGGAATTGTGTTCAGATGATGAATCGATCAATTCCCTTCTAGAGATATTCATCTTGGTAGATTTAATACAAGGAAACTCCTTCCAGAATTGGCTTCCCAACCCTCATGATCGATCATGAAAATGAACTTGTGGATTTTTGCTGTTCGACCTGGGGAACTTGACAAATACAACTAACCAAGACACACTTGAAATTTATTGACTCGGCCTCATCAATGACCTTCATAAATTTTAGATTTCTGCTTTGGACATTTGCTCATGTCTTACTTCAAATAATATGCTAGGACCCTCGGAAATATTTCGTTCCTTTTTAATAAACTTTGGGCTAATCAGGTAATGTGGCCAACTGTTCATCTGAAAAATGCAGTTGCGTAGATATAATATGGGCCAATTTGTTGGATTTATTACGCCTCCAAAATTTTTGCAAGATATTTTTCTGCTCATTCAATAATTTGTCAAGTCCTTTTAATAAATCTTCATTCTACGCCAGAAACTAGGTTTTCAATTCTTTGAAAATCTGTAGGCTAAGCCAAGACCAAGCTCTAATACCACTGTAATGTCCCAACTAAAGAAAATTTGGAACATGCTCTTCACATAAAATTTATCATACATTTAACAAAAGATTGCCAAGCAAAAATAAGAAAATAAAGCACTGCAATCTCAGAACACAATGAGCAGGAAATTCTTATCTTTATTATATTACAAAATCTGGGGTTTACATGCAAATACAACCCATATAGCTGAGATAAATTCCCTCCAACATATCTACGGTAACGTTGCAATCGGCCTCAAAAACAAACTGAAAAACCAATACACTGCAACTTGTCAACCCTGAATGGATTCACCAAGGGAAGAGATGGGTGCTCGCCCACTCTTACTAAATCACCTAAGGGTTTTCATCCTGGGGCTACTGCTGGGTAGAGAACTATATTCTCAACCTCACATACAAGAAACAATATCAAAACCAAGATGTCCTACAATGGTCTCATCCTCCTCTTTTATAGATTTTATGGATCGCTATAGAACCTCCTATTTTATTATTATTTTAATCATGCAACTTTTTTCCCTCTTTTGTTTTAATTAAAATATTCTTTAAATGTGGTAAAATGGTAAATTAGCCATAATTTCTCCCCAAGTCACTGGAACCCTCATCTAGCCATCCCATAATGTATATCTTCTCATTACTCTTCCAAGGATCTATTACACTAAGGTGTTCAGCTACATATTCCTCCCGGAATTCCACCTTAAGTGTAATTAATTGAGTCAAGCCCACTAAGAACTCAATTTTCTTAAAGTTGTTGAAATGTGCTGGAACAAAAGACAAATTGTGTGGATGATGGAATATACCAAGTGAATGTCATTGAACCTCATAAAAACTACTCAAAACTCCATCGAAACCCCTGATGATATAACTTGCTCCAATGACCTGGCCATCCTCTACCCTAGAAATCCACCCTGGCTGTACTATGAAGAAGAGTAAAAAATGTGGACATGACAAGCACATCTCTAAAAAAACATCTACTAAAACCTCGAGCCACTCATAATTTTTCAGTTGTGATGAAATTTCATTATAATCTCTGCTGAAACTTTTGTTATCGCAAATAGATGTTTTAGCGGATGTTTTTTCACAATTTTTGCCAATTGTATAACACTAAAAGCCTCTATTATAACCTCTGCTAGAAGGTATTTTCCTTATAGTGGAGGGAAAGAGCAAGTAAGAGTGATAGATAGAGAGAGTGATGGAGGAGAGATGGAGGAGATAATAAGAGAGGAGGAGGAATTGATGGATATTAAGAGAGAAGCAGAGAGGTAGGGAGATCCAGATAGACTGAGAGGATATAAAGAGAGAGAGAGATCTCCCTCTATCTCCGACCACTCTCGCTCTCTCTCAATTGCATGCTTACTCACTCTCTTCCTCCCTCTCTCTTGCTCCCTCTCCCTTTATGCCCCCCTCTCTCTCCAATTCCTCCATCTCCTCCTCTATCTCTATCATTTTATTTCCCATTTAATTTATTGTATTTTCCCTTTAATCTCTCTCTCTCTCTCTCACA
>APFE030056091.1:211367-243785 GCA_000404065.3 Pinus taeda | reverse complement strand
ACACATGCACTTCATCAGAAAGCTCATTCATGACCATGTTCTTGAAGTGCAATATTGTTCAATAGATGATCAAGTTGCAGACATCTTTACAAAGGCTCTCACGGAGGCAAAGTTTACTAAACTTCGATTTATGGTTGGAGTTCAGGAAGTTGTCACTAAGGGGGGATATGCTCTAGTGCCTCTTTCCTTCTCCTATTGTGTCATATTTGTAAATCCTTCAATCCTATCCCAAGTTGTTCTTAATGGGGGATGTTAGGATATTCTCACACATAAGAATAGTTAAGTATAACTTGGTCTAGTATAGAGTTAGGCAAAGTGTGTTTCTTTACTATGTACATTTGTAACTTACAATCCAACGGTCACGATATGTAGTGATCCGACGGTTCATTCTCTCCTCGGTATTACCGACACTTGATCCGTGGCTTAACACCCAATTGGTCCATTGATTTCTATTTAAAGAGCATGGAGGGTCATTTGTAGGTTAACTGTTCATGAGAGAAGCTTATGTAAATTTTCATTCTTTTATTAATAAATTGCCTGAAGTGGCCGCGTTGGCTCAGGCCATGGTCTGTTTCCCTCTTTCAGGGTTTTAACCATGTCAAAAATACTGGTGTATTGATCTGTGATCTGTTTGTGAGCGGTGTCCTTTGGTGTTCTGTCTGAGGAACTTACCCTGTAAATTCCTACAGACAGAACAAGAATTGGAGAAAGCACTACAACGAAGGCAGAATGAGTCGACCTCTCAGTCTCAAAATGTAGTACCAATGGTTTCTATAGCAGTCCCCTCTACATTGGCAACTGCTCTAGCACCAAATGTCCCTTTGGCAACAACTGGAACTATTGGAGTGACAGGTACAAGTACAGGTATAGGTACATCAGAGGTAGGAACCCCAAGTCATAACACAAAAGAGTTAATCAAATCCATGGAGGAAATGAAGTTCCACGTCACTTAACTCTAGAAAGTAAAGGAGAAATTCATTACCTTAGAGTAGAAATGTCAAAAATCAATTTTGCTGAAGAAGTGAGGAAAAATGAAGGCTTGGCTCAACTAGTAAAAACACTAGAAAAAGATCTTACATTTGAAAAGCCTTTAACTAACATTAGAAAGATATTATAGACCAACATCACTGAATCAGCCAATGATGTTTGGTCATCAATTCAAATCATTTTTGAACAAATTGACTTAGTGAAGGCTGCTCTGCAAGAGATTGAAAAAACCAAACAAGAACTAGGAGGGAAACCTGAAGAGGCCATCAGATTAATAAACTTTCTAAATAGCAGAAACAGGTATTAGTTGGAGCAACTAGACATTGAGGACAGGACTAGAACCATCATCAAAGTAAAGAAAGTGTTGACTAAAAGGACTCTAATGCAAAACCTGGAATGAAAATGTTAGAATATGCAGGAAGACATAGATGAATTTATGGAAACATTTGGCATCTTACAGAGTAAAGGACTTCCAAGTCCTTTAGTCATCAATGATAAGTTAATGAGGTAGGATGATTATGTCAACAAATTACATCAGTATGCAAACAACCAAGCCAGTTCCTCTGCTAGTTCATTTGCACCCAAGGCATTATCCATGGGAGGAGTACTCTATGATAGTTTGGAGAACCTCTTTTATGTTGAGCATGAATTGAAACACTTGTTTCCAGTACAACCAAATTTTGTAAAATACACAGAAGCAGATGAAATCTACAAAAAACTTACAAGGACTAGCATACCGAGAGATGATTGGTGAATTGATATGAGAAACATATTATGATTTTCCATGGTAAGAAGTAAATTGGAATATTTACCATAGTCAATTTTAGTCAAAAGGGATGAATGATGGTAAAGCAAATAAAGAGTATCAGTCACAAGTAAAAGAGTATGAGTGAAACGATGAAAACAATCAGCAATGACAGAACTATGAGTAAGACAACAAGATGCACAATCATAGGGCCTACCTCCAGCTACTTCCACAAAAACAGGGAAATCAACCTAACAGTTCACATTCAGTTTCTACTTTCGAGACCATCGGTCTCTGCATTCACGTAAAATATATTTAGTTTTCCTAGAATATATCTCTCTCTGTTAGGAGATATTTTGTTGTAAATTTTGCATAAGTACTCCCTCATTTGAAGTACTCGGTGTGGATTCTTAAACATTTCTATAGACTCTTTATTTTGGAATAGAAGTGTTGTTGAACAATTATTGTATGGCTGGTTAGACAAAGTAATAAAACAAAGGACTTTTACAGGATTCATGTGTCAAACGAGAAACAAATAAGTATTCTATATCTTATGTTTTTACAGTTCTCTTGTCTAAATATTTCACATGTGTTCCATATCTGAATGATAAACAAAAATGTATATTTCAGAAAGAGCTTTACTGCATTCTGCCTTTAAAATCATTTATATTCTTAATGTTTTCTTCCAACCTACCATAGGTAGGGAATTCTTAATTTCTCTTTGTTAATGATCACCCACCTTCCCTCATCCTGAAACTATGTTGAAGGACTCTTAATTTCCCTTCCTCCCTCTCAAGACCATTTCACCTTTTCACGTTACCATTTGGATCATGTTTAGCTATATTTCCCTGTGAATCCCTCCTTTGTTGAATCAACCTAATCTAGTTAAGCCATCCTCAATTGACTCCATAGCCCAATTGCCAAAAATACCTTGTTCTACCCATCAGCTCCTAAATTCCACCACTAAACAAAATCAAAACCCCCTAAGCTTTCATAACTAGCCTAATATCTCACAAAACAAAGCTGAATCATAAAGAGAGAGCCGTCTCTGAGTATAGATTGGCTAAATTCTGTACATAAAAGTTGGTTTGTGATTACCTCAGACCCCTTTCCTTCTTCTGACAACTTCAAGGAAAATCTAAGTGATAACACTTCATAAAATTATGAGAAAGTTGAGTGGTAGTTGTGGCTCAAAACCCTAATTATACTCTTTTATATAGATTCAACTTATAATTTGATAGAAGTGGCATGAATTTCGAACATAGGAAGGAGAGTGAATATGATAAGGAATGCCAAATAGTGTAGGAGATGTCAAATAGCCAAGCACTGATATGTGAGATGCTGAATAGCATAAAGGATGTCTAAAAACATAATATTGATAACTTTTGAGATGCCAAATAACGTAATATTGGTCGATTTTTTAGCAACCAAATCACATATAATATTTTTCCATAGTTGAGACATTATTACCTTCCACCCTACTTCTTGATTAAGAACTTCATAGAAAAGATATACCAGAATATGTTGTGAGAAGGAACATTATGTCATTGAGTTGAGTATAGCATTGTTTATGGTTTCATCAAAGAGGTAAATAAACCAAAAGGAATTGTGATTGCTTGGTGATAATACTTCAATAATTACTGCAACAATAATATTATTGTTCAGTGATAAAAATAATGCCATTGAATGCTTGATAATGCCATCGAACACTTGATAATAATGATATTGTTGCATAATATCACCCATTGAATGCATTGTCATCATTGTATGCACTAAAATATAATATTGATGCTATGGAATATATTGAAATTGCATATAATTATTCTGCTGTAGATAATTATTCCACTGCGCATCAATATTCCATTGTTTCATGAGATTTCATGATAGCTCAGAGAATATTTACGCTCCTCCATAATAAATTTGTGTTAATAATAACGATAATGATAAGAATAAGACTTCCATACATTATTAACATACACAATCCAACCTCATAACCAACATAGAAATGTTGCACAAATTGTAACTCTTGCCAACAATGCAATTATGGTGCTACTTCTATTACGGATCTAATTGAAACTAATGGTATTCCTTACCTAGTGAGATTCTTCAATCAACATCTATATTGTTTCCATATGCAAAGGCAAAATCAAAATATCTCTTTATTGTGATAACTGTCGAGTCCATTGATTTGTTGCACTACTTATACCTTTCTCAATTTTTGATTACAGGTGCTTTGCTAAAGCGTTCTCAAACAATGCTACAATAGGTTCTTCCCCCACAAACTTGCTGTAGAATCACAATATTTTGTCTCCATTGTATGTGTATTATTTTGGTTATCGTCACTATTCATTTGGTGGCCATCATTGAAGTAGTGATAAGTTCTAAAATTGTGCTACAAGGAACCCTTTTCATTTTAAGTGGAGTTCATCGAAATATGGCAAATATCCCCATTGTTCATGTGCAAATAACTTCCATCAATCATCACAGGTATAACATAGTTACATATGCTTGGAGAGGGCTGGAGTGGAATCATTTCTTATTACTCTTATTGAAATTGAGGTTTCTACTTCATTTTTATATGGGACTCTGTTGCTTTATACATTCACTGAGAGGCACTATGAGATTTTATAATTATCATTTGTTCTCTTCTTTTCTTCTTCTACCTTTCGAGATGATGCAGCCAATTTTAAAGTATAGAATGATTTTAATATTTTAATAATACATCCAACCATATAAATGAGGTGGTGCCAAAGTTTCTAGATTCTTGTTGTTTGTTTTCCTCTCTTTTTTTATTTATATCTCTTTGATGGTCATTTAGAGACATGTTTCTTTGTTGCAATGTTTTACACATATACATCCCATATTCCTATGCCATCCTTTAAAATACAAAATGCGCCCATGTATCGGTTCCAAAGATAATTTTGATATCCATTTTTCTGAAGGAAATTTTAATGAGACATGTTCTTAAAGGCATCATTTAACAACTTGATTAGCCTTTAGATCAAGCACACAACATGTCTTATCATCCTCTATCTACTAATATTTTCTTTGTTGTAGATTGACAAATCAAGGCTTGTGTCCCTTTCTTCATTCTAACTTTCTTGTTCAATATAGTATGCAACCAGTGTTCATTTTTCTTTGATTTTATATTTATTTAACAATTATTTCAAGACATTCTAAGGGTTTCTCCCCACCTAAGATGTTGCTACATTAACTTGTGATAACCAATATCCCATGAGCAACTCCCCCTTAGGAAATGACAACTTCATTTTTCTATCTCAAGTTGTTCTTTTTTATTCCTCTTCCATAACTTTGCTGGCTTCCTTTTGTTGTTATCTGCATTTATTTCTGATTCACAATTTAGTCTACTTTGATTTTACTTCACCATCTTTTTGGAGTTCTTTAGGGCATATGGCAGCCTACAGTCATTGGCCTTCTATCCAAGGTTTTTACATAAATAACACCTTATTTTACCAAGGCATGATGGAAATGGTGTGTGTCTTCTTGTGCCATTTTTTACAAACAATTTAAATTCAATAACTTTATGTTGATATTCATTGCACATCTAACAATAAGCATGAAAATGATTTGTGTACCTCGTAGTTGATTTTCTTCTATGATTGTTTATCTCTAGGATCCTTCTACTTTACTGCATCTCTTGATTTATTTTGATTTTCTCTCTTACATTTTGCTGCAATATGCTTATATTCATGGAAAGAAAGACAATTGGTGTTCTTCAAGGGAGAAAAAATATCCCTTTGGATCTTCCAATTTTTTCAACTTGTCATTGCCTTTCACTGTTCCACGGCCAAGCAAAGACACTGTCAACCAAAACCCTAGAATAAAGCACTCTCTCTCAATACAAGTATACATATATCAAAGTCTCCGAGGGTGCTACAGTAGATCCCACATATTCATTGCATATACAAGATCCTTCAATCTATAGTTTGAGAGAAAATTTGATTGAGACACTGTTCAATTTTGGCCTCCTCTATTTTGATTATAGCTCACATATTTATATTCCTTCTTATCTTACCCACAATTCATGTATGCAAGCCTTTATCAATGTCATTACGTGCAAACCATTTTTCAAAGGACATTTTCTTCAATTCATTCTTTCGACTTTTATTTTTCCATTTATTTTTGTTTATTTATTTTCCAATAATATTGTTGATCGCTTCTTTTCCTAAAGTTATTTTTAGAAATTCATTATCCTTTATGGTTTCCTTTGAGCTACTACTCTTATCTTATGAGTCCTTTATGGACACAATCTCCTCTTCTAGAATTCTACAAAAAGTTTTCTTTTAATTTAGATCACTTCTAACTGAGACAATATCAACCTCTAAAGTTCCATCCTGCACCTTTTTCTCCTTTAGCTGATTGTTCATAACCCCTCCTAATATCCTTGCCTCTTTAAGAAATGTTTCTAGACTAACAATTTCTTCCTTATACTCATTCTCCCTCTCACAACCAATCTGCATAGCTTTCTTCACGTCTGTGATTTCATTCTTCAGTATTTCTATTTCATTTAAGGCTATGTCATACTTTTTTTGATCTTTAATTAACTTTCATTCACAAGAATGAGGTGCAGAATAGGTCACATTGATTGAAAATTTTCCTTTTAACAATACTTTTCCTTCCTACTCTTTCCCTTCTCCTTTCCGACACTGTAGCTACTATTGTCTCCTTAGCATTCCATTGTTGTTCTTGTGTAGAGTGGGAGATTTTAAAGTAGCCATCACATAAAAGATTCCATACAATAGGTCCATAAGCTTTTTGTTCTATTTTAACCTTATCTCTCCATTCATGAAATTTGTATGCACTAACCACATATACACTTTGATAGTCCACTATTGAACCATATCTACTTTCAAGCTATTAGGCTTACACTGAACGAACCTTCTATGATACCAATTGATGAAAAATTGACTAAACTGAGAGGAGGGAGTGAACGAGTTTAGTATATTCATGGACATTAAAATTATTTTCATGTACCTCTTTAACTGAAACATTACATGAGAAGCTTAACAAATAATGGCCAAAAAATTAAATATGTGAACAACAAGTAATAAGAAAACCAAAACATCATATCAACACATAATGACAACACATATTTACACCAGATGTATGTGGAACCCATAAAGGGAGAAAACCATGATTTTATTATTGTTGCGATGCAAAAACAAGTTCCTAATCGTTATCACATTTGATTTTCTGAAGGGTGCAACCTATAGAAGGTTGCTACCTCAATTTTTTGTAAGTTGCAACATGCAAGGAAGCTCCGACTCCCATATGTTTTCTGTTGACTATAAACCACAGGAGGCTCCTACCTCAACAAACTCCAACTGGATATTTATGAAGCGACAAATTGAAAGGACACTACAATCCCTTGAATCTTCATTTCCACCATTTATTCCCTTCAAATATGCTTCACATAAGCTTCAAATGTGCCAGATAACTAATGCATAATACCTAAATCAACTCCCCCACATTATCCCACTCTCTAACCTCTTATGCCTTCCAAAATCACATTTTTTATAAAGATAGTTTGTTGGTTGTTTATTGCATAACAACATCTTCATTTGATTGTCTCAACCTCCATGAGTCTTGTATTTGTTGTCATGGAGTCTTGGCTTTTCCTTGCATCACAAGACTTCAACATCACAACAAATTTTCAACATAGCGATTTCTACAACATTCTTTCTTGCACATATTTTCCTTTGCCATAACCTTTCAACACAACAATTCCCAATCTCTGCTCCTTTGTTCAACTTTGCTACACTTTTGTTGCTCCTTTGCCTTTGCTGCACTTATTATAATTTTATTATAATTTTTAAGGTATTTAACTGGAATATAAAAGCATTTTAAAAAATCACATATTTAGAGTAATAAGTTAAAGTAATAAGTTATTCAATAGATTAATTGCACAGTAATTTATGATAACATTTTGTTTATATTTCCTCTTTCCATCTAACATAATATTTTGTTACTATTCCCTCTCATATATTTGCCCATAAAATATATTAGTTGATTTTTTTGGAGTAAATTTTAATATTTTGTTTTTATTTTTATTATTATTTTTTAATTCTCTGTAAGTAGATTCTATTACATTTTTTTTATTTATTAAAACTGAGTTGCTAAATAATATTTTTAATAGCTAATAAATTTATTTAACAAAATTATTTTTCCAATAATTAAATTAAAATAAATATTATATAATAAATAAATAAAAATAAAAATAAATTAATAAATATAATTGTTTCTTTGTCTATTCTTCAGCTCCTTGTTTAGATATGGTTGAAACAACTCCAAGAATGATGAGCTGGACCCCTAGAGGCATGGGAAAGAGTTAGTCTTGTCTATATCATGTAGTTTCTTAGTGATTTTTTAGGGTTGGACACTTGGGATTGCTTGGCACTTCATTGTACATTCATTTTCAGCATTTTTCGCAAAGGAAAGACCAGGGTTTTGCAACACTTGTTGGTATCCTTGTGGCTCTATGTTTTTATGGTGTTTTTCTTCATGAAATTGTAAATTCATTGTTGTTTCATGTATGCCATTTCCCTTCTCTTCGCTTCTGAAATTAAACAAATTTGAGTGACAAAGGTACAATTCATGAGTTTGTTGTGCTCTATCTTTTAGTTTTGTTTAATTCTCAATGTTTTCTTCAGTTTGAAGAGGATTCTTGATAGCCTCTTGCCCTCTTCAGCTCCTCAATAGTCTTTTCTATCCATACATTAAATCAAAAGCATTAAAACTACTACCTACCTTGCCCCAACCAGAACTCTGCAAAAATTTGGCCTCATCCCCGGACCCAAATTTGCCTTTCCCTTTTTCCACAAAACCCCCAAAAACTTAAATTAAATCCTTTCACTTCATACCTAGCCTAAGATTAGTTTTTAAATCAGTCATCTCAAGCCCCATTTGATTATATTTTGCTAAGATTGACCCACAAAGAGCCCTCTCCTGTCCTCGTAGTGCTAGCTATGAGGCTGAGCATGGTTTGATGTGGACCTAGAAGCTTACCTTTTCAGCCTGAGGTAAATCTAGGCCCTAACATAGTGGCGACCATACTAGGGACAAAAGTCTATTTTCATTGTTTGGCTTTGTAGACTACAGATGGAGCGTGAAGTTAGCCAGGTAGCCTTCGAAACACTTTTGCTTTGCATTAGCGAAAGTAGATGAAAGCTACTTCAGTCAATCTCCAGTCTATTTTATAAACTGAACATCTAATCTGAACGATCACGCAAGTACATGTATCAAGTTCAGATCTGATTGCTGATGGTGGACAACGATCAGACATAAGACGGATGAAATCATTAACCTGGTGACTCATGTAAAGACTCCACTAGAAGACTAACTCTTTCTTTGAGAAAATGGAAGGATCTTACACAAAATTCAGGTATCCAAAGTGGAATTGTATTCAGGATCTGGTCTGCTTTCTTGTAAATTTCGTCTTTGTTGTTCTTGAAGTTGTCCTAAAAGTTTTTTAGAATTTGTTGTATGATAAAGGTGATCAAAATATTCAATCGACCTATTCAAAAAGTGTAAATACAGATTTTCCCTTTGATCTTGGCCTCCTTACTTTTCCCACATCTGATGATGACTCTCTTCAAAGTGATGAGCCTAAGGCAACCAAAACTGATCCCGTAGCTCTTGCATATACTCCTACACCTTTTATATTCCTAGATAGGTATAAACCTCTTGTTTTACCTTCTGTTCTCCATGCTTTCCCTACAAATTATTACCTATATTTGCCGGGATTTGATGGTGAATGTAAGAATGTCAATGTTGAGCAACATGTGTAGAATGTTGAGACTTTTCTAGACCTTTTTGAGGTTGATGACGGAGATGTTAGTATTAGCCTTTTTGCTCTTTCTTTGCCAGGAAATGTGAAGAGTTGGTTCAAAGCCTTGCTTGATGTGAGCATATTAGATTTCCAGCAGTTTGTTAAATCTTTCCTCAACAAGTGGGTGATCGAACAAAACCTTTTCTTGATTATAGAAGAATATAACCAGCTGAAAAGACTGCCAGGGGAGACAGTACAACAATTTTTTGCCAGATTTAACCCAGTTTATTATTCGATCCCAATTGACATAATACCTCCTCCTAGATCTACTCTCTTGCACTACCCAGGTGCCTTTGATCTGGAAATGGAGTTTTAGCTGAGAGAAAGGAATCTTGTAACACTTGAAGAGATGCAAAACAGTGTAGTAAATGTAGAGGCTCATTTGCTGATCCGAAGGGCAAGGTTGAAAGAAGAAGAGACGAAAAACATAGATCCAGAGGAATTGACATCTCTAGAGGTAAAGCTTGACATTTTGGTAAGTGCAGTAGAAAAGATGATGCAAAATATCACCACAATAAATGATTATGATGTTCAAGCCCATGGCTTGCTGAATGAAGAAAAACAAGTGGCTGGTCCAAAACATTATGTTTCTTATCCCAGTTCTCATAGTGATTGTTTTATAGATCGTTTTGAAGAAGAGAGAGCTATTGATATGATGTGTATGCTTGATGATAATGATGATCTGCCTCAATTTGATCAGTATGATGATGATTATGTTCACCAAACAGAAGCTAATCTTGCAAACAAATCAACAGCTAGTTTGTGGAAGGAGGAAGTTTATTCTCAGCAGCTCGAATACAATGTTCAACCATCACATATCAACTATGACAGTGAGGAGGAAAGTGAAGAAAATTTTGAAGTAAGTGAAGGATATTTTCCTTTTTTTTTTTATTCATTTCAGTTCATCAGAGATAATTTGCATGCAATCAGAAATCAACTGTCAACAAGTCTTGATCTGGACCATCTTGAGGGCAATAGAAACCTTGGTCAAGACTTCTCATATTCAGATTTCCAACCCCAAAATTCCATTGATTTTCAAGTTGCACATGAAGACATTGAAGCTGGTACATATGATCAAACGATATAGGATGACTCCCTACCTTTCTGTTTTGAATCATTTCAGTTTTTGAAGGGTAAATTGTAGAGTAAATCTTCGAATGAGCAGCTCGTAGGAAATAAAAAATATCTTAGTTTTAATGTTGAGGATGAATATCAGATTATAGATGAAGGTGTGGAAGCTGAAATACATGATTTAATGATGCAAGAGGATTTTGTACCCTTTTGTTATGAAGCGTTTTAGTTTATAAGGAAGAATCTTCGTAATATCTCTAAAGGAAAAGATGAACAACCAGTAGGATGTCATACAGTTTTAATGGATACATCACAGAAGTCTTCTCAAATTTTTGATGATCCTATTTCTTATGTGTTGGATGATGTTTGTTGTAAAATTTCTTCCCCATTGGCTAACCATGTGCCATAAAGGAATGTTGATAATAATCTTATTCAAAAGTCGCCTTCATTGTCTTGTTTAATAGATTGTTCATTGCATAGCCCATACCAAGGTTTGCAGTCATATGAGGAGATTGATAAAGGATACATTTCTTTTGTTTGGAATCAACAACAGAGTTTGGTTATCCACGAAATTTAGGATCCTTTTGACAGCCTGCTGCTATCACCAAAGAAAGATAGCACATATGTGAGGAAAATCTTAATATCCAGCTATGAAGATTACTTGGACTAGAGCAATAATGTGTTAATGGAAATCAATAGCAATGTCTATGAAGATCCTTTTGCAGTATTCTTGAAGTCATCCAGCCAACTCATGCTTCGCAAGTTTATCAGTAGTCAACTTGATTCCAAGTTTCCATGGGAGTTGCCTTTCGATTGTTCCCTTTTCCTGCGCATCAGAAAGCATTTGGGAAGAAATCACATATTAGCCATGATGCTTACATGGTTGCATTGGCTATTCCATTTCACTTGATCGAGTGGTGAAAAGAACAATTAGAGTAGGTTTGATGAATAAGCTCAAATATGGGCATTTTTCCAATTTGTTGGTTATGATTTAGTCATGTTTGGTCTTATTGTAGTTTTCAGTTTTAGCCTTGAGTCAGAGTCAGTTTGCATAATGTCAGTTTATGTGTTTTGAATCCATTGCCCAATGGATGAAGGCACTGTCTGCTCTCCCAAAGATCTGTGGTCCTTGGCACCTCCAAGGAGCTACCATCCCCATTGGAGCCATTGTTAGAGTCGGTCTCTTCATCCCTCTGTGAGAGATCAAAATATCTTTTGTTGCATTTCATTTTTACGGGTCTCATTCATGTTCAGTCATTTGCATTCCATTAGCAGCATCGATCTTTTGATGGAAGGGTTTTATCACTCATCTCCCTCATGTCATGTACTTGTTGGTCCGTGTCTACTCATCAAAGTCAATTTTAAAGTCATATACAGTCTTGTTTGGTCTCGTGGTCAGCAAAGAGTCATTTTAGTCAGTAGATCTAGGGTTTTGCGAGTTTAGTCTTCAAAATGGCTAATAATGCTAGCTGGCACATGAGGGAGGTTCGAAATAAGTTTTAATTGCAAATTTTCATCGTAATAATGCTTGATCATGACTTTTCTTGAAAACTCAGTTTTGAAGAAAAATCATCAAATTTCATCTTTTTAATAAATATCATTGATTTTCAAAGTTGTTTCAGTTGTAAAGTCCTTCAGGTGCAACCCTGGTCGCCTTTTCCAAATCCAATGACATCCATCCCTGCAGAATAGACAAAGAGATTCATCATTAGTTCAACAAATCAAATGGAAACAAAATCAGAGTTTGTATTAAAAAGTGAAAGTGCCAAAGTTCTGCAAACATTATGAAAGTGGGTTTCATGAGCTAAAATCTCAAAGGCTCTTTGTTTATAAGCAATTCCTTCATTTGAAAAGATCATTTGTAAAAGAGAAGTAAGGCAGGGCAATCAAGTGAGAAATTGGGTGAAAAATACATTAAATTGCTAGGCGAGGCGCACTAGGCAGGAGGCGCGGTGCATACAGTCGGCACGACACACTGGGCCTCAAAACTCAGTGCATTTTTACACAAGCGTGGCACATTGGTGAGGCGCGGTGCATTCAGCTGGGTGTGTGGCGCATATAGCTAGAGGGCCTAAAGCTTGCTCAAACTCGCTCCAATCGGCCAAAATCACATGGAATGGTCTTGAAACAAGTAGGTAGAGCCTTCAAATACTATTTGTTGTCCAAGTTTGATAATTGTTTGATGGTGTGTGTTTCATGATGAGTGTTCAAAGAGACCAAACCCTACCATTTGAAATTCCACAAACAAAGTTGTTGCCTAGGGTTTTGATTCACTGCTTTGCCACCAGTTTTATTACCTTACCCCATTTTCCCCTAATTTCCTTGTTCCCTAAGTTCCTCTACCCCCTCTGAATCCATTAATCCCCTATCCCAAATTCCCATTTTCCCCAAATCCTAACCATAAATCCCCAAACACTAATTGTTGTCCCAAGAACTTCAGGTCACCATTTGGTAGAGTGTACCATCATTCAGAGGGTTATCATCATCATGCCAAATTCCACTGGGTCATTTTACGCCTTGTTCATGCTTCAATTTGCGCCTAGGTAAGGTCATTTCCCTTTCCTAGGGTTTTGAAGACAATTTCTCTTGGATCGTCAAATCGTCAGCAAAACTTGTATCATGATATTCATACACCTTCCCCTATCCTTAGTGTACCTTATTAAACACTTCCCATCACTGAGATCCCTCAAATTCCTCATTTTTGCACAAACCCTAGTTTCTTACTATAAATTGACAATTTCCTAGGTTGGGCATGTGTTTAGCCCTTTTGGACTGCTTCCTCTCACTCAATATTTTAGATTCCACTTTTTCCTATTTCCTAACATCCATCCATACTTCTCAAAATTTACTCAAGAATTTAGAAGCCCCTTATCCCCTTGATTTCACTTCATTTCGACAAATCCCCTGTTCCACACATCGGGGTAGGTTTTACTCAAATGATGCTTCTAAGCAAGGAAAGATGAATTTGGAAATACTGAGAGAGGTTTTTGTCACAAATAGGCCAAGGAAGAAAAACCTCCTTCACATTTTACACATGTGTCATGGTTTTCGAGAAATGTCAAAAATATATTTCCCTTGAGAGAATTGATGCACCTCTGGAGTGACCTTGGGAAAATCAAGTTTTCTCCTAGCTTGGTTGGCCAAATGACTTGCTTGATGCATCCAATAATAACCGAGCACAACGTGCTTTCCAATGAGATATCCAACACTCAATTTGGAATTGGGGAAGACCTACAAAAGTTGACTGCAATAGAACTTTTCCCTGAGGGAGCCTCATTTGGCACATTTTGACCAGTCTTTGAGAATTTGACTTTTGATAGGGTAAATGAACTCCAAATTGAAAAATTCAAGTTGTTTTGGAAAGTAGAATCAATAGTATTTCCAACAAGCTATCTTGCTCGCAATTTGGACCATATGGGTATACAAAAAGGCCCTACGCATAGAAATTTTTAACACAGCGTTTTCTGCCATATGCGTCGCGCCACGTGGCACTCGCTTTTGCTAGGGAGCTCCAAATTACAAAAACTTTGAATTTATGGTTTTGGCATGAAAACCCATGGTTTTTTGTTCATGGCCAAGAAATGTGGGCAGGTTTTGAGCCCTCAAAAGGTCAAAAACCACTCGAAAATGACCTCACTACCCCTATTTTGACACAAAGACAGCAGTCTTGGGAGATTTGATATTTGGAGGGTCAAAGGGACACCAAATCTATAAATTCCACTTGGGTTGGAAAGTAGACTAGAAAGTATTTCCAACGCACTATCATCAGCTCAATTTGGACCTTGGGAAGGGCCTCAAAATCAGCTCCAAATTTGCACTACGCATAGAGATTTTAGGCATGGCGCATAGAGAATTTTGGCCTATTTTTCACTCTTCAGTTCATAATTTCGGCTAGTTTTGACTAGTTTCACTTTTTGATGTTACTGTTGATCTAACTTGATGTAATTTCATGACCATGATGTAAGTTTGGCACATTTTTACTTGTTTTAGTAGATTCATTCAGCAAAAGGTGAAATGTGAGTGAATGAATCAATTTCCTAGCTTATAGAGGCAAGTTGTTTCTTTGCCTATTTTTCAGCTCCTTGTTTAGATATGCTTGAAAAAGCTCCTAGAATGATGAGCTAGAACCCTAGAGGCAGGGGAAAGAGTTAGGCTTGTCTATATCATGTAATTTCTTAGTCATTTTTCATGGTTGGACACTTGGGATTGCTTGACACTTTATTGTACATTCATTTTCAGCATTTTTTGCAAAGGAAAGACCAGGGTTTTGCAGCACTTGTTGGGATACTTGTGGCTCTATGTTTTGATGATGTTTTTATTCATGCAATTATAAGTTCATTGATGTTTTATGTATGCCATTTCCCTTCTCTTTTCGTCTGAAATTAAACAAATTTGAGTGACAAAGTTAGAATTCATGAGTTTGTTGTGCTCTATCATTTAGTTTTGTTTAATTATCAATGTTTTCTTTGGTTTAAAGAGGATTCTTGATAGCCTCTTGCCCTCTTCAGCTCCTCAGCAGTCTTTTCTATCCATTCATTAAATCTAAAGCATCAAAACTACTGCCTACCTTGCCCCAACCGAAACTATGCAAAAATTTTGCCTCATCCCCGGACCCAAATTTGCCTTTCCCTTTTTCCAACAAAAACCCCCAAAAACTTAAATTAAATCCTTGCACTTCATACCTAACCTAAGATTAGTTGTTAAATCAGTCATCTCAAGCCCCATCTGATTATCTTTTGCTGAGATTGACTCGGAGAGAGCCTTCTCCTCTCCTCGTAGGGCTAGCTACGAGGTTGAGTGTGGTTTGATGTGGACCTAGAAGCTTACCTTTTGAGCCTGAGGTAAATCTAGGCTCTAAAACACAATACCTTCAGTCATAAGGAATTTGCGTTTTTCAAGACTCAGGGACACGTTAATTTCAATACACTTGGCTATAAATTTCTCCAGGTTAGTCAAAGCTTCATGGAAGTTAGAACCATAAGGGGTAAAGTCATTCATATAGATTTCCACTGAAGCATGAACCAGTTCAGCAAATATGCTCAGTACTACCCTTTGGAAAGTGGCCTAGTAGGGAATAAGTTTCTCTCCTTCCTAGACGGGTTTAGCAGGTACTTACTCCCCACTAGGCCATCTAACATTTGATCTATGAAAGGCAAAGGGAAATGGTCCTTCTTGGTGTCCTTGTTTAGTTCCCGATAATCTACATAGATTCTCCACTTCCCGTTTTTCTTTGGCACTAGCACCAAAGCAGAAACCCATTCACTGTCAGAGATGCGATAGATGAATCTTGTATCCAACAACTTTTGCAGTTCTTCTTTGATAGTGTCCTTAAGGGCTAGATTCATCCTCCTTTGAGGCTGCCTAACTGGTCTACAATCTTCTTTAATGTAAATGTGACGAGTACACATTGAAGGGTGGACTACCTTCATCTCCTTATAGCTCCAAGAAAAAGCATCCAAGTGATTGTTCAATAAGCTACATAGTTCTTTCTCTTGACAGCTGGATAGGGATGAGTTGATCTTCAAGGTTTTTTCTGGGCGGAATACCACATTCTTAACTCAAGGAGAAGTTGGATCAGCCACACAGAGATCAACTAAAGGATTGTCTTGGGTTTCTTCCACCAGCCCTTCTAATGTTAACACACTAGGGGGTGTATTCTGAATCAAGTTCTCAATAAGATCATCCTCAGTTTGTGGACCCCCCATGGTAGTCTCTATTGTACACAACGATGCAGAATAGATTTCATCCTCATCTTCCTCCTTCAACCAGAGAGGTAAATCATGTTCCAATAGAGGTTGTGCGGGAGGATATAGGACTAGCTATTTGGAGATATGCCCATCCTTGATTGTCATGTTCCCAGCTCAACAACTGATGTAGGCATCTGCAGTAGCCAACCATGGTCTTCCTAGGATGAGAGGACACCCAGTGGGCTTTGCCTTTAGCTAGAGAACCAGGAAATCAACAAGGTACTCCCAAGAATCAATAGAGACCATTACATCTTCCACAATCCCCTCATGGTTCATGGTGGAGTGGTCTACAGTATTGTTGAGGTGTATCTCAGGGAACCCTAAAGGTTGAGTTTGAGCATAGTGTCCCTAGTCATCACATTAATGGTGGCCCCTAGATCAATCAAGGTATGGGGGATGACGGTCCCATTGATGTGGACATTAACTATAGGACTCCCAGGGTCTAGATATTTCAGACACATCACCTACCCCAACATCAGGTCAGATAATTTTCCTATGAAATTGATTGTTGGGGCATCTCTCTTGCGCCTACCTAGGTGCCTAAAACACTTCTCCTTGATCATATTTTTGTATATAGGCACATCCTTTATGGCTTGGAGAAGCATTATCATTATACATAAATGCTTCAATTCTCCTAGAAGTTTTGTTTCTTCTAGGGTCAGTTGTGTTGTTCTAGTTAGTCTCTCAGGAAAGGGTGGAGTGACTTTTTGTTCACTTTCCTATTTCTCTTCCTTATCCTCCTTAGGAGGAGGTTGGCTATCTAGGAGAACCTTCCCAGATCATAGGTTAATGTCCTGAATCTCCATAGCATAGGTGGGGCATGATGTTTCTCCACTATATACTTGTTGGCTTTGTCTATTGTTAAGGTCAGGTTCAGTTGAGAAGGTATTTGGGGTTGTCTTGGTGGAGGAGGAGGTGATGGTCTTCGTTGAGCAGGTGGTGGAGGCAAAAGAGCGAGAGGAGAGTTGTACTAGGGCCTTCACCCCTGATGAGGTGCATTCCATTGAGGTTGTGGCTGAGCATAAGGGTGAAACAAATGAGCAACTAGAGGAGCCTGGTATTGAGGACGATACGACCAAGGAGGGGGTGTGGACTAGGAAGGATGAGTAGGGGGACCCCAAGAAGGCAAGAAAGTGGCTTAATTGGGGTGGTAATAGCTCTCAGATGTCCCTTGCATTCCCTGCTAGTAAGGTCTGGGTCCATGTGGCCTCCTTTGGTTCATGAAATAGAGTGGTTCAATGGCTCCTTTAGCCCCCTGATATGCAGCTTTGATTCCAAGCAAGGAAGGGCACTGATTTGTAAGATGGTCTTCTTCACAAACTAAACACACTTCTATAGAGTTCAATGAACATTCGTTCCTAGGATGCTTTTTAGTGCACCTGGGACAAAAGATGATCAAAGTCCTCTTAACTTCCTAACTTCCTCTTGTTTCCTTTTGATGTGCAAGGTATCCATTTTCATGGCAAGATTCTTCCTCACGTCGCTCTTGAAATCTTCCAGCCAATTTTCAAGTTGTTTCTAACATATGAACTAGATGAGGATGTACTAGCTAAAGGTTGAATTCCCTTGTGCCTCTTTCTATCTGACCTAGAATGGTTTCTAAACATAGTCTTTATGTCATCATAAGGAAATTGGTAGATGTCTGCCCCAGCCAGAAAATGGAGTGTATATAAAAGGTCTTCAGGGAGTCCTCTGAGCAAAATCATCTTCAAAGATTCGGGGACAGGTGTGCACCTAGCCCTTTTATAACTGAGTTGAAACATTTCTTTGTAGCCTTCTAAAGATTCATCACTTCCCATGGTCATTCACAAGATTTATTCCTTAGTATCCTTTGACCTACAATAGTCCCGATATTCGTTGTTAAAGTCTTGTTGCATCTGAGCCCAAGTTATGATATTATTTCCAGGTAACCCCATGAACCAGCGCAAGGTTGCATCCTTGATAGTAGAAGGAAATAGTTTCAACTTCTTCTCGTCTTCTGCATAATCATAGGTATGATAGAGAACATAAAATTCAAACAAGAAGGTATCAGGATTGTTATCACTCAGGTTGTCCCTAGGCTCCTAATAGGGATACGATCAAGGTAACCACAAACCAATCTTTGGATTGCAGGTTCTAGCCCACTTGCAATCGGAGAGGGCTCTCTCCTTATGATTCAACTTTTGTTGATGATTTTAGGCTAGCTTTCTGGCTTCAAGGGAGTGTTGTTTGTGATTGGATGGAAGGTAGGATTATCGAACAAAGAGGCAAGGTAAGGTGTGATAAGTTTCGAACCATTGGGCATGGGGTCACAGATTGCGGCTTGCGAGCGTTTTCTTGGTCACAAGGGGATACAGAGCGGGATAGCCACTCATGATACAATTATCAGCCTGCTGAAAGTATGGAATGAACATCAGGGATGAAAGGCAAAGGAGAATCATTTCATCATGCTGAAAAAGAGGAGAAATGGATGAGTGGGATCCAGGAGCAGTCAAGAATTCCTAAACATGCACTCATATGTGAAAGAAACAGCGTAAACAAGATCATTTAAGTATACATGCTCATAACTATGTCTGAAGAAAACATCGAGAAATGCAGAAATTGAACTTAAGGTGTAATGAAACAAATCTTAAGCTATTCTTTTTTCCTGCAATTTGGAAGGCGGAATGGAGGTAAAAAACATAAAAGTAGATAGAGGAGAGAAACACTTATTGAATCATGTAGAAGCACAGGAATTCCGTAATCATTCCTTGGCCAAGAGAAGACATCAAGTAGTTTCGCAATCCATTGTTTCAACAATCTTTGATTATGGAAATTATGACAGTTACAGTGCGAGTCTCTGCTCGGAGAAAATGCTGGAAAGGAAAACTGACCAAGTACTACTACCCACCAACCAACCCCTGACAACATTATTCAGGGTGGTATTTATAAGAAAAATATCAGAAAGACATCATTACAACCAACCTACACAGGTCTGCTAGAAAACTCTTCAAAAATCTAAGCGTCGCTGGAATTAATTTCAAGTAAATATTTTTGGTTGCGCTAGGGGCAGCTAAATCAGAAAAGGTGACAATGTGGCCCTTGGGGGCTAGATGCGGTGCTGCTGGAATGATTGTGCTTTGGGAATTGCAGTTTTGCTCTAGTGTGAGTTGAATGCGCAATAATTATGATTGGAGAGCTTCAAGTTGCTTCGCCATCTTTCTATGAATCTGCTGGAAGGTATTAAATGTTCTCCTGCTTCGGGCCACTGCTCAAGATTTTCACTGATACTCTTTGCCGCTACATTGATGGCTCCCGCCGTCGACTGATACTCTTTGACATGCTTGATGCCTGATGATTTGATCTGATACTCTTTAAACTCTGTCATTGATCTGCTGCTGTCTTTAAACCGGATCATTTTGGCACGATCGGCGGATTTTCGGGCTTTTCGGCGCACAAGGGGCTAAGAAATCAAAAGATTCCTTGAAGATTCCTCGAAACGGCCTATTTCTCGTAGCGATGCATGCATCGAAAACTGCCTCTGTTTCTTGTTCTGGAGCTCCGAAGTGCAATTTTTCTTACTGCGCGAAGTTTCGGCTTTCTAGCTGCTGATGCCAGCATGACGTCAGTTGTATGGCGGATGACGTCAGCTGTGGTGGGTCCCTGGTATAGAATGACATGGTCAGGTGCTGATGTAGGAGGTAATGCGATGAATTAGCTCCGATGCGATTGCAATGTCGCATCGGCGGGGAACGAAGGGTGCTTATGTTGGGCATTTGGCACTTGCGACCACCGACCGCCGATATCGTGATATCGCGTCGGGTGGTGCCGGATGGGTCATAACTGGCATGGAGGGAAAAGTACAATTTTGCGATTCGATCTGGTTAGACTCTGGAAGGAGTCCATTGTATCTGGGAGATGATTTGGAGGTTAAGGGTTCTTGCTTAGTTTCAGGTAAACAGAGCAATTCCCGGGGGTACTTATGGTTATTTTTCAACCAGGGGGAGGGATATTACGTAGGGGAAAATTGCTTAATATTAGTAGGGGGGACGGGAAGAAATACGGAGCTACATAATAATGTTAGTGGTTAATATGGAGGTGGTAAGAAAGCGCTAAGTTCAGGAGAGCTTAGGCTGCTACAAGGGGGTATGACCATTCTTTCGGGAAAGTATGGAACAACTTTGAGTGAAGCAGATCTTCACTCAAGCTAGTGTTATAAAAAAATGATGAAATTTGAGAGGTGTCAAGCAGATCTTGACCTCTTTTGGGGAAGTTAGTTAATGATTGGGGAGAGAAGAGAAGGGGAATTAGTTATACCTCTTTTGAGCTCCTCACACAGAATTTCTTGCTGATAGTGTCCTGAATGAGATGACACCTGAAAGTCTGGAACTGATCAGCAATTAGGATTCAGCAACCTCAGCACCGCCTACCCAACCTACTTACCTAGCATTTTTTCTTCTTTTGATTTTAGTGCACTTAGACTTGCAAACTCATCATTCATTTTTCTTTTGATGCTTTCCTATCTACATACTACCCTTATTTCTTCCAAGGGCCCATATTAAGCTGTTGGGCTCCTCTGCTTCTCTACCTATCTAAGAATCTGCCAAGATTAAACTTTTTGGACAGATTTGCACTCTCTATATTCTAAAACAAGAAATTTAAACCTAGGGAGACAAAGATTAAACTGTTTGGACCTCCCTTTAACTGAAAACATTGGTGATACCGGGATAACTTTACAAAATTTGGAAGGCAATTGAATGAACTTGAAGTAGCCTTCATCGTTTGGAGACTGTTTAAGCAAATATGGAGCATTGCAACAAGCAAAGTATGACATATTTGGCTTGTAAAATGTCAATCATTAAATATGAATACCCTGCTGCAGCAGGAAGCTAACAGTGGCTCCACTTGGGGATGGCTTCTCCTTGTGAGAAGTCAAGAACAACAGGTCAGAACGCCTTGATCTTTAGTTGTTTGTCTTCTGCAAAATTGTTTTCTCCGGCTACCTTATTCCTCCTACCTACCTACCTTAACCAACACTTAATTTGCCGTTAGGTGAGATCAAACAACCAGTGCAGCCACTTAAGGAACTGAGAGATAAGATGAACTTGCTGACTGATGGTCTCTGAGCGTACAAGGATCATTCGGGTATATGCCCTCATAGTGAAAATTGTGGCATATAACGGTTGTTGTTGATGAATTTGGTCTTCACTAAGACAACATGCTAAAGAACTTGGATCAAGCAGAATTTCCATGTATTGTGCAATAGGATCAATAAAGTCATTATGTGAGAGAACTTCTTCTGGATCTTCTTGATCAGATGGAGCGGTTGCGTCCTCGGTGGTAAGCCTGGCAGCTAACCCTTCTGTCTCTGCCTTGTCAATAGAATCATGTAGAGTTTGTAAGTCAGCAGATAGCAGTATTTCCCCCTGATTTGGGGACGGGAGACTCCGGTATGATTCTGGGTCTTCTTGGTTAGATGGAGTAGTTGCATCTTTGGTAATGAGCCTAGCAGCTAGTCCTTCTGTCTTTGCCTTGAAAATAGAATCATACAGAGTCTCCAAGTCGGCAGGCAACAATATTTCCTCCTGGGTTGGAGAAGGGAGACTTCTGCATGATTCCTGGTCTTCTCAGTCAGATGGAGTAGTTGCATCTTTGAAAATGAGCCTAGCAGCTAGTCCTTCTATCTTTGCCTTGAAACCCAAATCATACTCAAATTGTAATTCAGGAGATAACACTATTTCCCTGTGGACTAGGGGAGGAAGATTTTGGTAAAACTCCCTAGGGCCGCGGAAATTATACGATTGTATCTGAGCTTCCAAGAGTTCAATTTCATTCTCATATTTTTCAACAACTAACTCAAGGAAAAGTTTATTCTGGCCGCTTGGTATTTTTGACAATACTGCTCTGAAAAATTCTTCATTAAGCTCAAACTCTGATAAAATTTCTCTGCATTCATATAAAGCTTCATCAGATGGGAGATCCTCCCAAGGCTCGGTCATTCTCTCTCGTTGTTAATACTTGGAAACATGGAGCACTTGGCTGAAAAATTGGTTCGTTCCTCAGTGGAGCCTTTGATTAAAATTGAAGTGGAGTCGCCGGGTGGATGCTTAGACTTTGAAGTGCCTGATCTCTATCCACCATCAAAGACCAGGACTAAGCGTGATAAACTCTGAAGAACAGGAGCACTTTCTCTAGTGGGGTTTACAAAAATGAGCAAAGCGCTTGAATCCACAGTGAATACACAGATACAGGTCGACCGAGGCTTTTACAAGCTGGTTTCTTCCTCTGTAGAACTGCAGACTGGTTTAATGAATTTATCTGAGGAGGTTCCCCAGCGGAGTCTCCATTATGTTATCACTCAGGTTGTCCCTAGGCTCCTAATAGGGATACGACTGAGGTAACCACAAACCAATCTTTGGATTGCAGGTTCTAGCCCACCTGCAAGCGGAGAGGGCTCTCTCCTTATGATTCAACTTTTGTTGATGATTTTAGGCTAGCTTTCTGGCTTCAAGGGAGTGTTGTTTGTGATTGGATGGAAGGTAGGATTCTCGAACAAAGAGGCAAGGTAAGGTGTGATAAGTTTCTAACCATTGGGCATGGAGTCACAGATTGCGGCTTGTGAGCATTTTCTTGGTTACAAGGGGATACAGAGCGGGATAGCCACTCAGGATACAATTATCGGCCTGCTGAAAGTATGGAATGAACATCAGGGATGAAAGGCAAAGGAGAATCATTTCATCATGCTGAAAAAGAGGAGAAATGGATGAGTGGGATCCAGGAGCAGTCAAGAATTCCTAAACATGCACTCATATGTGAAAGAAACAACGTAAACAAGATGATTTAAGTATACATGCTCATAACTATTTCTGAAGAAAACATCGAGAAATGCAGAAATTGAACTTAAGGTGTAATGAAACAAATCTTAAGCTATTCTTTTTTCCTGCAATTTGGAAGGCGGAATGGTGGTAAAAAACATAAAAGTAAACAGAGGAGAGAAACACTTATTGAATCATGTAGAAGCACAGGAATTCTGTAATCATTCCTTGGCCAAGAGAATACATCAAGTAGTTTTGCAATCCATGCTTTCAGCAATCTTTGATTATGGAAATTATGATAGTTACAGTGCGAGTCTCTGCTCGGAGAAAATGCTGGAAAGGAAAACTGACCAACTACTACTACCGACCAACCAACCCCTCACAACATTGTTCAGGGTGGTATTTATAAGAAAAATATCAGAAAGACATCATTACAACCGACCTAAACAGGTCTGCTAGAAAACTCTTCAAAAATCTAAGCATCACTGGAATTAAATGCAAGTAAATCTTTTTGGCTGCGCTAGGGGCAGCTGAATCAGAAAAGGTGACAATGTGGCCCTTGGGGGCTAGATGTGATGCTGCTGGAATGATTGTGATTTGGGAATTGCAGTTTTGCTCTGGTGTGAGTTGAATGCGCAATAATTATGATTTGAGAGCTTCAAGTTGCTTCGCCCTCTTTCTATGAATCTGCTGGAAGGTATTAAATGTTCTCCTCCTTTGGGCCGCTGCTCAAGATTTTCACTGATACTCTTTGCTGCTACATTGATGGCTCCCGCCGTCGACTGATACTCTTTCACATGCTTGATACCTGATGATTTTATCTGATACTCGTTAAACTCTGTCATTGATCTGCTGCTGTCTTTAAACTGGATCATTTTGGCACGATCGGGCAGTTTTCGGGCTTTTCGGCGCACAAGGGGCTAAGAAATCAAAAGATTCCCCGAAGATTCCTCGAAACGGCCTATTTCCTGTAGCGATGCGCGATTAACGCTTCGCGCTAATCGCGCATCGAAAAATGCCTCTGTTTCTTGTTCTGGAGCTCTAAATTGCGATTTTTCTTCCTGCGCGAAGTTTCGGCTTTCTGACTGCTGACGCCAGCATGACGTCGGCTATACGGCGGATGACATCATCTGTGGTGGGTCCCTGGTACAGAATGACATGGTCAGGTGCTGATGTAGGAGGTAATGCGATGAATTAGCTCCGATGCGATCGCAATGTCGCATCAGCGGGGAACGAAGGTTGCTTATGTTGGGCATTTGGCGCTTGCGACCGCCGACCGCCGATATCGTGATATCGCGTCGGGTGGTGCTGGATGGGTCATAACTAGCATGGAGGGAAAAGTGCGATTTTGCGATGCGATCTGGTTATACTCTAGAAGGAGTCCATTGTATCTAGGAGATTATTTGGAGGTTAAGGGTTCTTGCTTAGTTTCAGGTAAACAGAGCAATTCCCGGGGGTACTTATGGTTATTTTTCAACCAGGGCGAGGGATATTACGTAGGGGAAAATCAGTTAATATTAGTAGGGGGGACGGGAAGAAATAGGGAGCTACATAATAATGTTAGTTGTTAATATGGAGGTGGTAAGAAAGCGCTAAGTTCAGGAGAGCTTAGGCTGCTACAAGGGGGTATGACCATTCTTTCGGGAAAGTATGGAACAACTTTGAGTGAAGCAGATCTTCACTCAAGCTAGTGTTATAAAAAAAATGATGAAATTTGAGAGGTGTCAAGGAGATCTTGACCTATTTTGGGGAAGTTAGTTAACGATTGGGGAGAGCAGAGAAGGGGAATTAGTTATACCTCTTTTGAGCTTCTCACACAGAATTTCTTGCTGATAGTGTCCTGAATGAGATGACCCCTGAAAGTCTGGAACTGATCAGCAATTAGGATTCAGCAACCTCAGCACTACCTACCCAGCCTACTTACCTAGCATTTTTTCTTCTTTTGATTTGAGTGCACTTAGACTTGCAAACCCATCATTCATTTTTCTTTTGATGCTTTCCTATCTACAAACTACCCTTATTTCTTCCAAGGGCTCAGATTAAGCTGTTGGCCTCCTCTGCTTCTCTACCTATCTAAGAATCTTCCAAGATTGAACTGTTTGGACAGATTTGCACTCTCTATATTCTAAAACAGGAAATTTAAACCTAGGGAGACAAAGATTAAACTGTTTGGACCTCCCTTTAACTGAAAACATTGGCGATACCGGGATAACTTTACAAAATTTGGAAGGCAATTGAATGAACTTGAAGTAGCCTTCATCGTTTGGAGACTGTTTAAGCAAATATGGAGCATTGCAGCAAGCAAAGTACGACATATTTGGCCTGTAAAATGTCAATCATGAAATATTAATACCCTGCTGCAGCAGGAAGCTAACAAGGATCTTCGTTAGTCAATCCATGGAAGTGAGGTAAGGCTGAAGGGCTTATGTTTTTCATTTTTGTGTTCCCATTAGTCTCTTAGATAGGAAATGCACCTTCTATTCTTTCCCCATTTCCTATAACGTTTATGTTTTCAGCCATGGTCTCAGGAGGAATGGTTTCTTGTTGTTCTTCTATTATAGGATCTTCATATATATCTAGAGGTTCACCTATAGGTTCTTCTGGATCACTGCCACCAAAGAAGAGATAAGGGTGACTTAGTGATGTGGTGGGGGTGTTGGGTAGACATTTTCTTGAATTGTCTCTATTCCTATGAGGCATGAAAGGAAAGCTCTTTTTTGGGTGATTTTTGTTTTTTTTCTACTTGTGCCTGTAAAACTGAAATCGATTGAACAACAAATTGAAACTAACTGAAATAAACCTTGCTGAAATGAAAATTGCAGAATTGAAATGAAAGCAAGAGATGACCAATCTACTTTGCTGAAATGAAATTGCAGAATTGAAATGAAAGCAGGAAATGCCTAATCTACGCTTGCTGAAATGAAATTATAGAATTGAAATGAAAGCAAGAAATGTCTAATCTATGTTTGCTAAAATGAAATTGTAGAATTTAAATATAGCAGGAAATGTCTAATCTATGTTTGCTAAAATGAAATTGTAGAATTTAAATAAAGCAGGAAATGTCTAATCTACTTTTGCAGAATTGAAGTTGTAGAATGGAAATGAAGCAACTACTCTACTTTTGCTGAAATAAACTACTGAGTAGAATGTTGGAGTAGAAAATAGAAGAAAAGAAGTAATTACAAAATACTCTGACGCTTCGCTGACAATGGCACCAAAAAGAGTGGTGAGCTCCAGTATTACTGCAATAATGCTGCAACTCCTGGGGCTTCCTTCTTTAATTTTATCAACCCGGTAGTTCGTAACAAACTTGGAAGCGATGGTGTTGTATGCAAAAGTAATAGCTCTTCCTGTAGGCTATTACTTCATCATTTGGCGCAAGTTCACTAGGAGCTTAAGCCAACTTCTATGAGTTCTCAGAATAAGCTTTTACTATGATGGAAGAAAGATAACTCTACAGGGCCTATTCTACTTGTAGAAACAAAAGGAAAACTTAAATGAAATGCAAACCCTACCAAACCCTAATTTACCCACTAACCCTACTTTTGTAAAAAGAAATGGAAACTACTGAAATGGGTTCCATTGACTATTGAAAAGGTAAATTGCATTTAGTCAAGCTATTTCTAAAGAGAAATGAGAATAAATCATTTGTTTGTACTTTTGAGTATTTTATGTGGAATTATTATGCTTGTGATTTGACTGGTTGTGATTGTGCAGAGGTTTGGTGGCAAAGGACGATAGATTTGACTTTTGTAGATGGTGAGGAAGGTGTGGAGAGGTCCTAGGAATCCCTAGTACCATTTTGGAGACTTCCATTGCGATAAAACTTCGAAAAATCACTTGCAAGAAATTATAGAGGAGGTTGTAGGGGATCTACAGGAGATTATACGAGAGGATCTACAAGAGGAGGTTGAAAGTGGTTTTTGGACATTTCAAGGTGAAAAAATGATGGGAAAGGGGAAATGAAAGTTAAATGAATGTGTTGAGGGGTCTATAAATTTTCAATGAAGATAAGGAATGAAGGAGATGGTTGGATTTGTTCAAAGAGCAAGAAATCAACTTTGTGAGAAAACACAGAAATTACGGCAGATTGGTGAAATGTGGCAAATGAGTGGGGAAATATTGAGAGATGAATTGCTACAGGTTGTGTTATGGAGGAACGATAAGCTGGAATGTTCTACAAAAGAGCTGCACACTTACTTCTCAAAACTGACCAAAGCAAGAACTGAAAAAACAAAGTTTTTTCTATCTTAACCTAATTCTGACCTAAAACCAGAAAAATGTTGAATAATACTTTATGAACAAAAAATTATCTGAGAAAACCATGGTAAATGAACATGAAATGATCTAAGGATGTGAGTCCAAACTAATATTGATCTTAATGGAAAATGACATCAACCCATGGTACTCATCCACCCATATTATTCATTGACCCATGGAATTTACCCATGGTATTGTAAATGGCATCTGCCCGTGGTATTGTAAAATCCACCCATGGTATTCATTCACCCATGGAATTGGCCCATGGTATTGTAACTGAAAAATACTATGAGTAACAAGTCACATTTTGTAAAAGGACAGATTGTCCGCCACAATGTAGCCTTTATAGTTCAGAACAGTTTAGAGGCATGGAGCCGCCACATCTCTTCTTAGAGATAAGCTACCATCACCCTAGCTGGTTTATTTCCACTTGGGTTTTAATAAAAAGTTTCTTTGTGCTTTTGTTTATTGGGCATTCTCCTATTTTTCTTTTGGAGATTCAATCTTTTAGATCTTGAGGGTCTCTCCCCCAAGATCCATTTCAATCTTTTAGATCTTGGAGGCCTCCTCCCAAGATCCATATCAGTGGTATCGGAGCAGGTTATGATTCCATGGGAATGAGGGTTTGATGCATATTTCAGTTTCAAATTTTGTAGCAATATTCAACAAAATTTAGGCATGTGCTACAACCTCCACAGAGCATTCTCTTGGGTCAAGCAGGAAGCATTTTTCTTTTTTCATTTTTTTTTCAGGATTTCTTTTGGGCGGCGACTCTGCAGTTCAGATGTAAAAAATTTGGTACAAAATTTACAAAAACAAATACTAGATCTGGATTACTCTCGAAAAATGACCCAATTTCAAAAAACAAATGGGCCAAATTAGAGTTCGGATGTAGGAGATATTGCTGATTTAAAATCAGCTATTTTATCAGAAATTTTGTGACAACCGAACTGTTGCAGTGCGAACCTGAGATCTCAGAGTGTCCATATAAGGATTTCCAACTCATGGGAAGATTCAAAATCATCCTTCTACTTCCAAAAACATGTTATAATAAATATTCTGAGTTATATTGACTGAGTTATGCTTCATTCTGGAGTAGCATTCGGGGTGGGTTCCCATTGGAGACGTGCCCTTCCACCCCACTTTAGTAAGCACCTGCTTCACATTTATCAATTTCAACATAGCAGCATTTGGCTTCGGTCATTTGGAGATGTGCACTCCCACCCCAGGCTATGTAGGCACTTGCTACTTCATCAGAAACCAACATCATGGTTATGGGTCAACCGCATAAAATCCTTGTCATCGAAGTCCATTTGCTAGGCCGCACACTGTCAGAATCACAGTTGTTCACAAGAATTACAAGGTATCTCTATCCTCAGATCTTATTTTATCAGGGTTTTGGGTTAACCACATAAAACCTTTATCTTCAGTGGCTCTTCATATTCAATAAAGGCTTCGCAGGAGGGAACTTTACGCAATGGGGACGATTGCTTCTTAAGGAGGGAGGAATGATCCGAATGGAAAATGACATCAACCCATGGTACTCATCCACCCATATTATTCATTGACCCATGGAATTTACCCATGGTATTGTAAATGGCATCTGCCCGTGGTATTGTAAAATCCACCCATGGTATTCATTCACCCATGGAATTGGCCCGTGGTATTGTAACTGAAAAATACTATAAGTAACAAGTCACATTTTGTAAAAGGACAAATTGTCCACCACAATGTAGCCTTTACAGTTCAGAATAGTTTAGAGGCATGTAGCCTCCACATCTCTTCTTAGAGATAAGCTACCATCGCCCCAGCTGGTTTATTTCCACTTGGGTTTTAATAAAAAGTTTCTTTGTGGTTTTGTTTATTGGGCATTCTCCTATTTTTCTTCTAGCAATTCAGTCTTTTAGATCTTTAGGGTCTCTCACCCAAGATCCATTTCAATCTTTTAGATCTTGGGGGCCTCCTCCCGAAATCCGGATCAAATATCAATTTCTCCAACTCAAAATATCACACTACCAATTGTATTCGAAGAGCAAAAACTGTGCTTTTGGTGGCAACAGTAGTGCCTTAACCTCAAATCATGGTCCTGAGGGAGAAAGGAGATCAAGACCTGCTGGTAGCCATTTTGGATCTTTTTCTATTACTATAGCAAACTACCTAAGCAACTTGAAGCAAAAACAACTATTCTAACCATCAAAAGCAACCTAATTTAACAAAGCAAGATTAACCTAAACAACAGAAATTATCTCATGAATGCAGCCAAAAGCATATAAATACATGAAGGAGGTTTTGGAAAACTTGGGTTGGGCCCTATGCCAAGAGATTTAGCCCTCTAGAAAAGATCAGTGCTCGTACAGAACTTGGTTCATCTTCATTTATCATGAAATAATAGTTACATCACAAAACTATCTTCAAAAAGAGCTCGAAAATGAGCTGAGTACAAGGTTGTACAAAAGGGAAAAAATATACTATAAAATGGATGTCCTACTGAGGCTTAAAGCCTTCTTATTTATATAAGTGGGGACTCCCAACAATCCTCCTAATCTTAAGGAAGTTGGTTACCTAGAACTAAAGATAACAACAGCCCTAGTTGACTTGCTCGACTGCCCTTTGGAATCATCGATGTGGGCTTTTGTACTCTAAGCTATTGGTGAAGAATTTGAGTAAGGGGTCATTAATGAAGGAGACATGTCTCCTATAAATCCTCATCCCTGCTTCCTTTAGTTTGGCTGTCAGTTTTCTCATAAATTCTTGTTCCTTGTCCAAAATTGTGCAAAAAATCTGCAATAAACACTTATTAGACTACATGGGAAAGTGACCACCCCCATTTAGTCTATTGACATAAATATATTAAAAAACATGCACAAAAATATTGATAATGGCAGACTAAGTTTAAATAATAGGTAGAATGAGCCCATATAGTTACCCATTTTCGGTGCTCATCAAATGTACTTCTGCAACTACTTTATTATTATTTAAATCTCTTGATAACGAGCGATTTTCCTCCTCAATCTGTGAGAGCTTATTTTCTAAATGAACAATAATGCTCTTTTTCTCCATTTTTCATTCCCTGAAGGAATCACGATCCTTCTCCATAGATTCTATGGTTACTTCCATCTCCTTTATTTTTCTCTACAAGCTTAGCTCATTTTCTTCAAAACCCAAAGCTCTTCGAGCGATTTCAGTTTATAAAAATCTATTTTCTTCCTCAAGAATCATTTTCGCTACCACAAGAAATGAAATGTGATCTTCTAGCTGAACATTTTCTGCTCTGTGAAAGTTAATCATGTCGAATTCTAACGAGATGCCAGTTCCAAAATTTGATGGGAATGATTATGATTATTGGTTCATTAAGATGCTAACCTTTTTTATTGGAAAATATTTGTGGGAGATTATTGAAGCAGGACATGAGGAGCCAACTGATTGGAATGCCCTTACAACTAATGAAAGAACAACAAGGAAGGAAGCAAGGAAGAAGAATGCTCAAGCTTTGTTTCACATTTAGATAGCTCTTGATAAGAGCCTTTCTCCAAGAGTATTAGGAGCAAAAAGTGCCAAAGATGCACCAAGGTAGTTATCAAGTTTGTTAAACAGACATGGACAGCGAGAAAGAATAGGAAAGATAAAGCTTGCATTGCAATTTTTATTAACAATAGATGTACATTTATAGTACAATACGGTGACCGTTGGGATTCACATCCCAAGGTCCCTTGGACTGCTTTGTCCATTCGGCTTCCACACTAACCCATTTAGGATTAGGTGTCCAACATTCCCCCCCTTAATCCGAAGGGTTATGTATGAGTCCAAGAAAAGAGCTGAAATACAAAATGTGCAAATATGCATGGCATCACAAGGCTTAATGTGCTCTCTGAAATGTTAGTATAAAAAGGCAGTAGTTTAAGGATGACCACCAACACTTGGAACGCTTAGTGCAGTTCCCGGAACTCTTCCAAAACTGGAAAGAAGCTGAAGTCTTCTGCTAGAGGAAGTGATCCTATTGTTTTAAAGAGGGAAACCTTCAACCATAAAAGGGAGGTCTCACCCCGCATAAAAATGTAAAACTTCAACCTGAAAAGGGAAGTCTCAACCTGTGATGGTTTAAGGATGACCAACAACTCTGGAATGCTTAATGCAATTCCTAGAACTCTTCCAAAGATGGCAAGAAGCTGGAGTCTTCTGCTAGAGGAAGTGTTCTCAATTTTGTTCCCGGAACTCTTCCAAAACTGGCAAGAAGCTGAAGTCTTCTGCTAGAGGAAGTGTCCCAGACTGCCAACTGAAGGCATGTTCAGGAATCTTTGTCTCTGGCTACAACTCTGAAGCTGGTGTGGCAGGTTGTGGCTCAGGCTCGCTTGATGTGCCTTTGAAGCTTGTAGATGACCATCATTTCCCCCCCTGTCAGATACAAGGTGAGAAGATGGAGAAAACTCAACTGCAAGACTGTTCAATATTCTGGAACAAGTTCTGACATGTGTTTGGAATATCTTCTTGGCTGTTGATGCCCATTGCCAAGAAGCGATCCATCCTAGATGAATCTTTGTTCTTGCAGGACGTTTGTTGCTGAAGCATTTGTTTGAAGAATGGCTAGTTTTATGACAGTTCTTACATGGATGAAGATCAAAAAAGTGATCTTTCAAATGGCCAACTCGATCACAGTGTTGGCATTTCACGATCTGTTGTTGTTGTTGTTGTTGTGGAAGTGGAGCAGAGTCTGGAATAGTTGTAGCTGAACTGTCATGAGGAGCAGGTGAACTGTCATAAATGAAACCAGCACTCTGAAACTGAATAGGTTTTGAGTAGTCTGGAATATGAAAGGACAAGTCCTTGTCATATCCAAGACCAGTTCTGTGCTTGTTGTGGACAAGTTCTTCCCAAGGTCTAATGATGGGCTTGGGAAGTGCAGACTGAACTTCTGCATCTGCATTTACAACTGCTGCTTTATTTGAATGAACAGGAACATTATTGACTTGCTGTTTATGGGAGTCTGTT
>APFE030056091.1:141990-188931 GCA_000404065.3 Pinus taeda | reverse complement strand
AGAATTGTCCTTTTCTAAATCCATTCCAATTTATCTTTGTTTATAGAGAGCAAGTGAAATAAAACCAGGTTTACCTAATTGGTCCGCAGAGATTCTCACGTACTTCAGAGAAAATCATATATTTCTCTTGGTACCATACCCTGCTGAAAAATTAGAATTTCTGGGCAAAATGACAAAACCCTAGGATCGTATAATTTATCCATATACTTAGATAGAGAAGCTCAGAATAAACGTCTTTTGATTTACTTAGCTAAACAAACCAAAAATGTTTGTCTTTTGGATTCCTTATCAAAATTATCATGGACTCATGATTTTCCTCGATTTCCATGACTCTTTGTCCATTTGTTTGCATGGTATGACCTTAAACTGTCGTGTTTGTGTTTGTCTAAATGTAGAAGACAATCTTTACTTCAACAAAATTGTTCACAGGACGGAGATAAAAAGCATTAATATCTACCACTCGTCTGCAAATACCCCTTGAAGAATTCGCTGAGAGCTGCCTGTGCGCGGGCGTGCAGTACTGCCTTCTATTAGGCGAGCGACAATCCAGCTACACCCTCAACAATGGAGCTCTAGTATAATTCGCAATAGATATCAAACCCGCAACAACGTTTTTTTTTTTTTTAATACAGTAGTCATATATCAAAACAGCGTTACCTTACCTTCAGGCACACGTTTCTCTTTCTCACATGTTTGGTGTGCAGCTTCATGGAGCGTTTCTCCTCTTAGACTTTGGTATGTCAGGCAGCATTTCAGTAATGTCAGAACAGGTGACAGACCAACGTTTAATAATGAGGTGCAGCGCAGGTGTGGCAGAGGCAGCGTACTGTATGGAGCAGGTAATGGAATATGGAGCAGATGTAATGATGCTCTTTTTCCTTTTAAACGTTTATGACGGTCAGAGGTATTCAGAAGAACAGGCAGGCAGATTTAAACAGGCCAGCACTATTCAAGGTAGCTACACAGGCCACACATCATGGCTTTGATACCATGTTAAACAGACATGGACAACGATAAAGAATAGGAAAGATAATGCTTGCATTGCAATTTTTATTGACAATAGATGTACATTTATAGTACAATATGGTGACCGTTGGGATTCACATACCAAGGTCCCTTGGACTGCTTTGTCCATTCGGCTTCCACACTAACCCATTTAGGATTAGCTGTCCAACAAAGGTAAGGTGGTCAAGCTTTAGATATTGAAGCAAGAGTTCGATAATTTGAAGATGCAAGAAGCTGAAAGTGTGAGTGACTATTGTGTGAGAGTCAAATATGTGGTCAGAAAAATGGCTACACTTGGAGAAACTGTAAGTAATGAAGTTTTAATTAAAAAAGTATTAAGATCTTTAACACATAGATGGAATCATGTTCCCATAATCATGGAAGAAAGTAAGGATTTTAAAAAACTACAGTTTGATCAATTGGTTGGATATTTTATTCAAATTTGATCCAGAAAAATTCTTAAGGTTCTATGACTGTATCAAATTAGGAAAGACTTCGAAAAAATTATGAACAAAGAGCTATCAGGAAGACCTCTAGATAGTGGCAGTCTGTAGCCAGCAAGGAATGATAAGGACCTCAGTCAAAGCGTGTTGACCGATGCCCATGGAGACTGCACAAGACGTGAACTAGCAGTTGGGAAGTCTGGATCGGAAAATGCAGGTTGTTTTTGATGTGTGCGTCACTTGGAAAAACCCCTTGACAAGGAAAAGCCTCGAGCACTCAGTCGCATGGGAAGCTGGGAAACCGTAGGGAAAGTGCTAAAGCAAAAGGCAGGCCCCGCACTCCAAAACCGGCAGAATATCGTAGGAATATTGGGAGGTAAGTGGATTTGGTAGGACAACGAGTGATTCCACACATTGCACAATGCGTGTCCAGATGATGAGAGAGAAAATCGCCTCTCGTCATAGACTAATGGTCGAGCAAGTCAGCTGTGCGATAAGAGCGAACACTGTAGGATCTAGGGGCTCCAGATTTGATAGTAGAGATTACACCGGATGAATGACTAGATCTAGAGGGAGAATTAAGTTGTGGCATAGAAAAGTCTGAAGTCCAATTTTATCGCTGAGTTGGCAGATGATTAATTACACAGCGTAACCAAACTACCGAACCATTTGAGGAAGAACTAACGTAGTTTTGTGAGACGACAAGTGGCCAGTTCCCTTCGAGACGTTACATAGTGGCAATGATGGAGAGGCATGGAACTCCAAGTGAACAACAACAGATGATCCGAAGGGGCGGAAGAGGAAGCGAATAGTCATGAGAAAAATTTTCTTTAAGACTTGAACAAATAGAGAATAGAAACAAGTAAGCGAGCACTATAAGAAAGAAGGAGATAATGAGACAGAGAGACAGAATAGAGAATAAGCAAGAAGCAAAAAAGATAGAGCCGAGCTAACCTGTAGAGTAAGGTAGCATCGAGTAGAAAGAAGTCCTGAGAGGTTCAAGCAATCCTTGAGAGGCTATCTGTTGGGACCTAGGTACCAGATTTGACTCATCCCATTTATGACTAGTTGAGGTCAGGACTTGGTAAGGAAGAGTCTGTGCACTCTAGTGGCTTCAGGAATCCAAGAACCACCTTGCTAAGCATCATCTATTTGAGGAGACTCAAATTGAGCTCCTCCTTGTAAAATTATGCTTTAAAGACACCATAAGAAAATGCCACCACTGAAAGTTGGACCAGAAACGTAGCCCAGGAGGATTAGGTGAACTCCTTGTTAATTCATTGTGTTCTTGTGTTTGCTTACTGTGTTTCTCTTACTGTTTTCCATTTTCCAGTGTCTGTTTATTTTACAATCTGATTGATCTGTTGCCTAATATGACATAGACACACACCAGTACATAAGTCTATAATACCTTCATTCATTAATTAAGTAACTGAGATCACTCACGAGTGATTATCAGATCAAGTGGTATCAGAGCACGGTGTTGTTCAAGTTAGACAAGTTTGTGTTGGATTTAGCTGTTGAATGCTAACTAGATCAAAGCTCAAATTAGGAGAAGGAGAGTTCGTCGAAACTGATATTGAAATTGGGAGAGTTTATCCTCAGAAGACAATGTTAGAGGAAGGTCCTATGGGGCAAGACCCTCAATTCTTAGATAGTTTCCTAGCCATAAAGTCCATGCTAGAGGAAATCCGTAGGGACTTTAGAAAACATAAGGATGAAGATTCATTAGGCTCCAAACAAGACAATGGAGAACATGAATCTCACTTCCATGACCACTCAAAAGGCAAAGGGAAAGAAGAAAGCTTTCTCACACCTCCCAATAGCCTGGAACATAAAAAGAAAGAATCTTTGGTTAAACTAGTTGTAAAATTTTATTTACCTATATATGATGGAGAGTTGGATGCAGAAAAGCTGGACAATTGGATTAGACAAATTGATGTTTATTGCAGAGTGCAGAATATCGATTGAGACAAGAGAAATATTTAGCTGGCGAGCCTATGCCTTGGAGGCACTACCTTAGTTTGGTTGGAAGGTAGGACCCAAGTTTACTTGAAGATACATGGTAAGATTATCTCTATTTGGAGTGAATTTGTTTTCGTAATCAAAAAGAAATTCTATCCATTGGCCTACATGCAGCAGCCATGATGAGCTCGCAAACTCTTCAATGGTTGAAGGGGCAAAGTGTACAGGTATCCATTCAAGAATTTAGAAATAGAGAATTTATTAAAGGAATCTCATTAGACTCACCTGAGACTCTATTGAAGTACATTGGTGGTCTACACAACTACATGAGGCACAGTATCCTCATGTTTAATCCCATTGGTATAGATGAGGTATCTGTTCAAGCTACTCATCTAGAAGCTAGAGGACATAATGGAAGTCTAGAAGTTGGGGGATCATCCCAACCCACAGAAAGCAAGAATAAGGAGAAAATAAAGTAGAAATGGAAAGCAAGGAAGGCTAACACTGCACAGAAAGGCAAGGCTTCATGCACTCACTGTGAAAAGGATGGGCATGATGATGAGCACTGTTGGATTCTACATCAGGCGTTGAGACCTAAGAAGTTTGAGGGCAAGAAGAAGAATACTATTGTGGCTATTCAGAAATATTTTTGGTTAGACTCAAGAGATGAAACAACTATTGCAACCACAGGTATAAGAGGTAAGAATTCTGAAGCATCTACTAGTAATTCTACACAATCTACCATTCATGAAGAAAATAAGAGAAAAAGACATGAGATTTTCCATATTTGAGTTATTTCCAAACATCAAAAGATTGATACTTCATTTGATAGTGGCTCACAAGTAAATTTAATTTCTGAAGCAATTGTAAAGAAGTTTGGATTAGTGACTACACCTCACAAGAAACTATACCCATTAGGATGGTTAAATGATAAAGCACAACTACAAGTGACTAGACAATGCAAACTGAATTTTTCTTTTGGGTCAACATTTGTATATGAGGTTGAGTTAGACATAATTCCTTTGGATATATCTGGAATTGTTTTAGGAAGTCCTTACTTGTATGACAGAAAAGCTATTTTATATAGAGCTGAGAACAAGTATCTACTTGTTAAAGATAGAACCAAATACTTTGTAAGAGCTCATAAGACTAAGAATAATTATACTCTCATAAACTTAGGGCAGATGAAAAGAATGATAAATTCATGCAAACAATTATTACTCATGGTTGTAAAGGAAAAGAAACTCGATAAAACCAATGTATTTGAAAGCTGCAATGCTAGACAAGCTAATTTAGAAAGGGTTGTTTCAGTGCATGATATATTGTTTGAGGAACCTAAAGGTCTACCACCCTAAAAGGAAATAGTGCATGATATTATTTTTCAGCAAGATGCTCCATTGCCTATGATTGGAATGTATAGGTTGTCTGCTTTAGAGAACGCAGAAATCAAGAAGCAGATGCAGGAGTTGCTCAAGAAGGGGTTCATCAGACCTAGCACATCACCATGTGGGTCACCAATCGTTTTGGTGAGAAAGAAAGATGGCTCGTGGAGAATGTGCATTGACTACCGAGCACTGAATAAGATAACAATAAAAAATCATCATCTCCTTCATCGCATAGATGATCTTTTAGATCAATCAAAAGAAGTTGTTTATTTTTCCAAGATAGACTTGCATAATGGATACCATCAGGTCAGAGTTGCAGAACAAGATGCATGGAAGACTGCTTTCAAAATAAAGATGGGATTGTATGAGTGGTTGGTTATGCCTTTTGGCTTAACTAATGCTCCTGCTACTTTCATGAGATCAATGAATGTTGTACTCAGACCTTTTCTTGATGATTTTCTTATTGTGTACCTGGATGACATTTTGATATTTAGAAAAACATGGGAAGAACACTTAAAGGATGTTAAGCAGACACTAGATGTTTTGAAAAGAGAAAAACTTTATGCTAAACTCTCAAAATGTGAATTTGGAAAAACAACTTTGAATTATTTGGGTCATATCGTAGGGGGTGGTGAATTGAAGATAGATCCCTCTAAGGTGGGAGCCACTGTGAACTGGCCTAAACCAAAATATGCTACAAAATTTAGTAGCTTCTTAGGAGCAGCACAATATTAGAGGAAGTTCATTTCTAACTTTTCCTTAATTACAACTCCCTTACATGCTTTAGTAGAATTGAACAAGGTGTTTTAGTGGGGAGGCAGACAACAGAAAGCGTTTGACACCTTGAAAAAAAAGATTAGTACAACACCTATACTAGCACTGCCTGATCTTCAAAGACCATTTGAGATCCAAATGGATGCTAGTGACTATGCCATGGGAGCAGTGTTGACACAACACGGTAAACCCATATGTTATCATTTTGAGACATTTAATTGTACAATGGTTAACTATCGTACATATGATAAAGAATTATATGCATTAGTACAAAGTGCGAAAAAGTGGAAACATTACTTAATGGGCAAAGAGACACTAATACATACTGATCATCAACCACCTCAATACCTACACTCCCAAACTAAGTTGCAACAATCAAGACACCATAGATGGATGGGTTTTCTACAATAGTTTCATTTAGTCATCAGATATAAAAAATGCATACACAATAAAGTTGTAGATATGTTATCTAGGCCCATTATAAAGGCATCTACTATAATTAAACATAATTCTGTGTTACATGAGAGCTACATTGAACAATATGCTCAAGATATAGAGTTTAAAGATGTATATGAAACTTTAAGTCAAGGAAAATGAGTAGAAGAATTGGATTATCATGTAAAGAATCAACTCTTATACCATTGTGGGAAGTTATGCATTCCAAAAATTGAAAGAGTAAAGATAATTTGAGAAGCACACACTTCTCTAAGATCAGGTCACTTTGGGTAGGTAAAAGAGTTGCACAGTTGTAAAGATTTTTTTATTGGCTAAAAATGAACAAGACAATTTCTAGATATGTAAGAGGGTGTACTATGTGTGCTAAAAGCAAGCCCAACAACAAAAAACCAGGCTTGTACACTCCATTACTAGTTCCTTCTCATACTTGGGAAAGTGTTTCCATGGACTTCATTGGAGGACTGCATAAATCTAGGAAAGGTCATGATCATCTATATGTTGTTGTGGACAGGTTCAGCAAAATGTGTATTTTGATACCTTGTAATAAACAAATTACAGCCGAACAAACTAGAAAATTGTTCTTTCAACATGTATGGATTCATTTTGGATTACCCACTTCCATTGTATCTAATCGAGACACCATATTTGTGGGGAAGTTTTGGTCAAGTCTATAGGAACTGATTGACACCAAACTAAAGAAAAGCACAACTTTTCATCCACAAACTGATGGCCAGATAGAAGTAGTTAATAGGACAGTGATTCTGTTACTCAGGGGATATTGTAGCAAGCATCCTAAGCTTTGGGCTAAACATTTATGTCATGTGCAACATACTTACAATAGAGAAAAACATTCTTCTATAAAAAGATATCCTTTTGAGACCTATTTTGGTTTCACACAAAGGTCTCCTTTGGATTTTGTCTTTGGTAAAGACACCACAGTTGAGGGACAAAGTGATGTGGACAGGGAAACTACGCTCATTGAATAGATCCCAGAGATCCACTAGGAAGTATAGGAACAACTGGAAAAGAGCCAAGCCAAATACGAGGCAAGGCATGACAAGCATGTGATGGAGCATAGTTTCCAAGTTGGTGACCAAGTCTGGTTGTATATCAGCAAGGACAGGATGCAAGGTGAAGGTAAAAAGCTAAAGCCTATCAGGTGTGGACCCTCCAAGATACCTGAGAAGATTGGTGAGAATGCTTTTTGCCATGATCTACCAGCTTAAATGTACATCTACTCAGTCATAAATGTATATTTCTTGAGATTGTTTGAACCTTCACTAATTGAAGATCCCGAAGAGCGGAGTTAATTGCCTTCTATTGATGACATGTTACGTGAATATCTTAATGAATTACAAGAAGACATAGTTTTGGATAGGAAGGTGAGGACGACGTGCATGGGAGATGTTGAGTACCTCAAAGTTGGGCTCAAGGGTTCAAAGCCGAGCAGTGCAAAGTGGATAGAGATTAGAAAAGTGAGACAATTGTACCCTCACATAGTCGATGCTTGAAAACCAACTTTTGGTGGTCCAAAAGATTTTTCAGTGGGAAGGCTGTGATCCAAATTGGATCCATAAAAATTCTCAAAGTTCTATGACTGTATCAAATCAGGATAGACTTAAAAAAAATGTGAACAAAGAGCTATTAGGAAGACCTATGGACAGTGGCAGCTTGTAGCTAGCAAGGAACAATGAGGACCTCAGTCAAAGCACGTTGACCAAGGACCATGGAGACCGCATAGGACAGAAACTAGTAGTTAGGAAGTTCAGATTAGAAAACAGAGGCCACTTCTAATGTACACATTGTTGGGAAAAACCCCTCATGAAGGAAAAGCCTCCAGTGCTTGGTCACATGGGAAGCCGGGAAACCATAAGGAAAGGGCTAAAGAAAAAGGAGGGCCTCGCATTCCAAAACTGATGGAATATCTGAGGCTTGTTGGTCGGCAAGTAGATTTGGCAAAAGAACGAGTGATTCCACCCATTTCACAACACGTATCCAGCGGATGAGAGAGAAAAACTCCTCTCGTCGCAGGCGAACGGTCGAGCAAGTCAACCACGGAATAAGATCGAACACCATAGGATCTAGGGGCTCTAGATCTGACGATGGAGATTGCACCTGATGAATGATTGAATTTTGAGGGAGAATTAAGTTGTGGCATATAAAAGTCTAAAGTCTGATTTGACTGTTGAGTTGGCAGATGAATCATTACAGTGTTAATTTGGGTGACATAGCCCAAGAGGATTGGGTGAACTCGTTGTTAATTTGTTGTGTTCTTGTGTTTTCTTACTGTATTTCTCTTACTGTTTTGCATCTTCCAGTGTGTGTGTATTTCGCAATTAGATCAATCCATTGCCTAAGATGACATAGACACACACCATCACATGAGTCTGTAATACCTTCATTCATTAATTAAGTAACTCAGATCACTCACGAGTGATTATTAGATCAATATTTGATGTCTCATGAAGAAAGATTGAAGGACACCTTTGAAGTTGTAGAGAAAGCTTTTTCCTCTAAATTACAAATTACAAAGAATGAAGATGTAGGGAATAGCAATGCCAAAATCAATCAAGGTCAAGATAAATGTTGGGTAGCGGAGGCCCGCATAATAGTTTTTGTGGTTAAAGAGCACAATTTTGGGTAATATTATGGTAAAGGCTCCACGAGGTGCACAGAGCGTGAATTGTAATGAGTCAAGTCAAAGGGTTGTCTACTCAAAAATAATGTAAGAAAATAGAAAGTGAGTTAGCCTGTGGGAATGTATAAATAGATAAAAGATCTAAGGTTAGAGGTCATTTTTAGTTTTGGATCTTAATGTTATGGGTTTATGAATGTAATATTCTCTCTGCATCTGTATGTCCGAGTCAAGGGTGTTGGTAGATAGATAGAGGCTTTACATCTGTGTGCGCTGATGAAAGGTAGAGTCTGCAGTTGTGTGCACAGACCCTTACAACTGAGTGTGCATGACGAATCTGGTTGTACTGTTAAGGGGATAAGTAAAGATAAGAATTTCTTAATCATTGTGTGCTTTATCTTGAATCTATATGTTGCTTATGTTATGAATTTATGCATATTTATGATTGGATGCACTAGTTGTTACGATTAAATGTTTGCTTAAATACGTTAAGAGGTAGATCAAATCTATAATAAACTCGTTAATAACAAAGCACATAGGCACGAATCTACATGGGAGCCTTAGCATAGTACAAAGTAGTGTGAGGACACAAAACAGGTCGTGACTACATCCAAACCACATATAGGCATCCCAAGGGTGTAGAAACTTGGTTCTAGCACCTTCCCCTACTACCTCGGGTGAGACTTCAGCCTGTGCTCCGCAGACTATTGCCAAAAGGACCGGTAGTGTGGGATTTGTTTGGCTAAATGTATTTTGAACCTCGGTCAGGACCTAACAAGCCAAAAAATGGTTATGTTGCTAGGACCTGGATTTGCCTAAGGTATGTCTAATGTGAGAACACTAGAACCCTATCAAGAAAGAGATTGAAGATTAGTTGGATTCGAAACTGCACATGTTCATGGTACAGGAAAAAAACATCCCACAGATATCTAAGGAAACATGGCTGGATCGCTACATATACACAGAATTCCACGAGATCTTCTTCGTGACCTTCTCATTAGAACTGTACGAGTGGATCGTGAGGCTAGCGGATAGTGTGGGAAGGTGCAGAATTGATCAACCAATAGTTTGGACCCCTGAGTTGATGTGTAGGCTAGAGGCTTCTGAAGAGAAAATCGCATGGGCATTAGATCATTGACTGGACCAGATAATAGGAGGGTTTATCACTGAGTTCGTGATAAACACAACCATGAGCTATAGCGAAGTGGAAAAGTAGTTTCTCCAGGGACCAAGGGGTAAGTACATGAAATCGTTGAATACATGGACTAAAATGCTATTATGTGAAAAATGGGTTATGCGAATGCATTAATGTATAGTTAATGTGGAGTGGAAGATGTTATTAAGGGTCCAAAGGATTGGAGAAGAATCCCCTGATTTCATAGTCACGAGAAAGTAAAGAGGAAGTCGTTGGGTTCTCTCTGAGAAGTGCAGTCTGGTTGATCAAGCAACGCATTCCACTATTAACACCTCCATCCATGCCCCCACAAACTTCACCTACATTAACCCCATTTTTACCCACCCCACCTCTAGCACCGTCGAATGAGTGTGGTGAAGTTTCCTGCATTTAGAGGCATAGGGAAGGAGGAATGAGATTAGTTTTGGTTCGTGGTAAATGAAATATGGGAAGCCCAAGGTGTTATGGATGAGAACATCAAAAATGCTACTCTGGTTAGTGCACTGCAGGATCACATGTTGATGTGGTATATAAAGTACTCTAGCGATCACTTGAATGCAAGAATAGTGGTGATCCAGGATTCATTGAATAAAGAATTTAGTCGACTGAAATCAGAGATGTAGTCGATCATTAGGTTTAAAGAAATCATGATGCTACTAGGTGAAACCCTGTGGGACCTGGATCAAAGATTGAAGAATATGATCAGGGAGGCTAACATGACGTTGACAATTGTGCATCACCATGCATCGTTTATGGTGTCCTTGACATCACATTTGTGGACAACACTGTCACAGCAAAAGATCTCAATCCAAGCTAAATCATTACATATAGCGATGAGGTTGCATGAAACTCCAATACAGGATCTAGGGTTGGGAGTTCAACAAATCCATGTGCAACTACAAAACCTATGCTTAGAGATGCAAATTTTGAAACAAGATAAGGTGCCCCAGTCAGAGGTGCGTAACAAGGTGTTGCGCATAAAATGTAAAGGACAGGGCCACGATAAGGATCATTATCTGTTATTTGCGGACTATTTGGCAGGGGGGGAACCAATTCCATTGCAACCAGAGGCACAAGTGGGTCCAAGCACAATGCTTGCACTATGGTGCACGATCTGTCGGGTGGGAGGAAAGCACAACACATACAACTGCCATCTATTGCAGAAAACTATGCAATACCCCTGGAAGTTATTTTGCAATTTTTGTAGATCAATGGGCCATGATGAACGAAATTGTTGAAGTTATGAGTTGTTGATGGATTGGACATATTTTTATATGATGCAGATTGAGGCACGAGGTTAGGATCTAGTGGCAGCAATAGCGTGGGGTGGATTCTAGGGATGCGGATGGGAACGAGGAGGAATGGACCTAGATGAGGGCATGGACAATTAATTTGCTACAATTGCACCTAGGCACTACCCCTGTGGTTGCACGAACCCGACTAGAACATTTTTCCCGTATTATTACTAGTTTGATCATGATGTAGTAGATTGCCCCACACTAATTGCACAAATGCGTGAAAAAAGGTTGCTTTAGGCTAATCCCACTCAAAACGTTCAAATGATTAAGGCTAAACAATGTGAAGAGGATCTTAACATGAACATGGTGCTCAAAAGTGGTGCGACCACTGGAGAGGACAAGGGAAAATAACCTAAGGATGATACTTGGGTTCACAAGGCCCCTACAAAGCAACCTGAGTTCGATTTGGAATGGGCAAAGGAGACATTTATGGGAGCTAAAAAGAGCTTCATAGAGGCCTCTAATTCAGGTAACAAGGATCAAACTAAACCAAAAATTGATCTTTATATGCTAATTACCTTTTTAGAGACATGCACTAAACTACTACGTGAAAATGTAGTGGTTAAGGGATTGCAAGAGCTGATAACCAGGTGCGCAGTGTCAGGTGAACTGCGCATGATCTGGAAACTAGGAAAGCATGCTTTGTGTACTAGGCGCGAAATGTGATTAACTGCACAAATTGGTGACTATGATATGGATCAGGTCGTTCTGGACCTGGGATTAGATGCGAATGTGGTACCTAAATAGACTTGGGAACATATGGACAGGCCCACACTGCAATGGCCTTCTATTCAATTATTGATGGTGAACCAATAAAAAATTGTACCCATGGGGAGGATTCAAGAAGTCACAGTGGACATTGAAGGTGCAAGCACACAAATAGACTTTGAGGTAATAAAAATTGTAGATGACAACAATCCTTACCCCGCATTATTAGGGATAGATTAGGCCATAGACATGAACGGAGTCATCAACCTAAAGAGATGAAAAATGATATTTGAGAAAAATTCTCTCCGCGTAGTGTTCCCATTGGACCCAGCTGAAGGGGCACACTACACTGAGCCTATTCACAATGAGGACAGTGAAGATGAATAGGACTTCATCTACCAAATCACAGTGTTGGATGAGGAACTAGTGAATCTGATAGCAGACGGGAGAATCTCATGGGAACGTGATACTTCCTACACATCGAACTCAGATGAAGAGATCGAGTGATGGTACAACTGATCACATGAGGTCACGATGCTAAATTGTAATATAATGTTTAGATCACTACGCTAGGTAACGATAGAAGCAAGGGAGTTGCCAATAGATGTGGGCACAATGAACATGGAGGAACTGGTAGACTAATGTGAGAAGGAAATTTTGCAGCAAAAGAAATAGGGTGCACAAATGGGGATGTTGTACCAAACAACTACACAAGGGTGGAGGACACACAAAGAAACTAGGAGGAAGTGGTGGAGATGTAGAAGGGAAGCGCACATAGGCTTTGTAGGACAAAGCAGGGGGAGCGTCCGTTGGTGGCATAGGATGGTGCATGCGTGTAACCAGCTAAGAATCAACAATAAGAAGTCACCACAGTGATGCATTCTTCTAGTGTCTCACAACAAAGCCATCAAGGATTTGTGGATACCATGGGTGCAATGGGCCTATAAGACCATCAACGAGAAGAGAGGGGTGAAGGTGAGGGAAGAAAATCCCTAGAACAAAAAATCCACAATTCGCTCTACACGCAAGGTCTTGGGCAAGGAAATTTGGTGGTTGTAGGAAGCCATTTGGCACGACAGTAGCAAGCTTCATGAAATCAAGGAAGAATGGGAACGACTAAGGAGGAAAAGTGCAATTTTGGATGAAGATATCTGCAAAATAAAAATCAGTGTCGCCCAAGTAGGCAACACAAATCTACAAATAAAGAAACTGGGCCCAGCCGTGTCTAGCCTGGTACTAGAATGAGGTGCGACCCTACTATGATGGCTATGATTGTACCAATGGAGAAATGTACCATATACAGTAGTGCCCGATGGGATAACAGATACGAAGGCACTTGAAAGGTGTCCGCAACTTGGGCTAGCAAGGAAGTTGAAATATGGAACCTGGAGGGCGACCACCTGACTAGCTATGGAAAGCATAGTCTCAATGCCTCAAGTATTTGAAAGGAGGCGCAAGACTATAAGAAAGTCTGCAGGAGGCTTGCACGGAAAGAGGTTACCATGCAGGGCCAGTCGGTCAGCAAGATCGTGGTCACGCTAACGAGGCTGCAATGTGATATGTAAAGGTTGGGAGGTGACTGTCGACGTCACTATTCATGACAAGAAGTTCAAGTTACAGCAGAGAGGAGTGGGCAGTCAGTCATTATGACAGAAGCCTCAAGATAGATATGGAAAGATCTGTCGCCCAGAAGATATTAATAAATTGAAAAGGGAGGGAAGGGTTCCATTCAAATTTACACATTCATCTAAAAGCCCTTGTAAAATGTTTTTGAGATTTGAGCCAATAGAGAACATAAACATCCAGCTATGAGGCCTCCCATGAGTACCATGGATCGAACCTGAACATGGTTCACAGAAGAACTATATCTGACCGAGGAGGAACCAGAAGAAGTGGTTACTACCCTTGAAGTTCCAAAGTCCTCACACACACTGTACCCCTTCAAAGATAAGCAGAGTATGGGGCTAGTCCAGGTATCGTCGAGATTCAGTAAATTATCGGTGGCTGAAAAGGGGAAAGCAATCGCCACTGAAATAGAGGAGGAGGAGGAATATTTACAAACTCTGATTGCTCAGATTGAAGCATAGGAAGAGGAGGAAGAGGATGCTTTCCAAATACCTTCACTACAACCATATATCTCTCCATGGAAAGGGATGGCCAAGATATTGAAGGACTTGGATGCTGCGAAGAGTACTCTTCAGACCCTACTTCTTTCGGATGAGATAAGGTTTGATGGTCTGCCGCTGTATCAAGTTCAAACATTGGGATCTTGTAGACAATGAGAAGTTCCCCCAATTGGGCGAAGACAAATTACTACTGAGGAAGTGGTTATGGGGCGTGGAGAAGGAGGGATTACTCAATCTGAGGTGGATACCGCAATATCACCGCACAACCATCGCTTTTTTTGTTATCCGATACTTACTATGCCTGGTACATGAGGGGTATCTCTTGTTGGAGGAGCTAATTCTCTTCACAACCGCTTTAATACACTAAATTATCCACCTACCAATTAAAGGGAACCAACCCAGAAACATAGCTGGAACAAGTTGCGATGTTGGTCTCATAGAAGCAATGGAGGTTAAATATTAGATGGAAAAGTGAAAGTGTGGATATGTAATGGCAAGAATCAAATACCAATAGGTGGGAGTCACCACCCAGCTACTAGCCAGTAAACTCATGAGGAAATGCCATGCGGATGAGGTGCCAACCCCTGTCATTGCGCTTGCGGAGCAGTGTGCAGAAGAGGTTCAGTTCACCTAGGTTCAGTTTCTATGTAACAAAATTTTGACAAATTATAAGGAAGCATAGGAGAATGGTAAGACTTTCCATTATGAATGGTTGCTACTATCAATCCTTTTGGTTGCAGGAGAACTGTTGCAGGGTAGCCAGTTTCCCGGCATTGAGAAGAACCTACCTAAAGTAGTGCGGTATAACTTGCTCTGGGCTACAGAGGATGCCACGAGGGTTTGTGAGATAAAGGTGTTCTGGACATTCATGGAGGAGAGTATTTGGACATGGACCATTTGTAGACCACAGTTGTCCCTCACAATATATAACAATTTGTAAAGCACGGCTGAGTTCAAAGCGGACATGCATAACCTATATATCCTGGCATGGAAGGATCCACAACGAACATGGGTAAAGCTTCTGTTCATTGCAACAGACGATGCAGCTTACAAGGTACTAGCAGCATGGCCTCTAGAGTGGTGCACCCCAAACATGGCCACAATAGAAAGGATGGTAGCACAAAAGAGAAAGAAGGAAATCGAGCTGTGACTCACTAAAATGGCGAAAAGGAAACGTCAGGGACAAAAGGCAGCTTCGTAGCAAGAGGCAACTAAGGAAGTAATCGCTGAGGAGATCAGGGAAGATTAGGAAAAGTCCTCAAAAGATAACATGCAGAGGGAAACAAGGACATAGGAATGCATGGACACTCCCAGGAAATCGACCCAAACCAAGAGGTTGTGCATCAAGGAGTCACCACATACACGCAAAAAGTCAAATACAACAAAGACTTTGGAGAAAGAGTTTCTTAACAGAAGTGAACTAGAGTGCAGTGTCACTACAGGTGTGTTGGAGGAGCTGATGATAGAGTAGACAACTGTGTTGGGGGAGATTAGAGCGTAGCTATAGTCATTACAAGTGTGACCCCCTGGAGGGATGATATCAAACCTAGCAGGTGACACAGCCGCAACCAAGCAGATAGTGTGCACCCACAAAATGAACACTTTAATGTTGCCAGCAGGTGCTAACCTAGTAGAACCTAAAGGTGACATGTGAAGTTGGGAGTTGAATTTGGGCGTCGTTCCTAGAGTAAACCTATACCAACTACAGGATGGGGTAACCACTGAGCTTCGTGCTAGGGAAGGTTGCCCCCTCCAAATCTTAATGGAGCACAAGGTAAATCTAGAGAAGGTCAGTCTATAATGCAATGACTTCGTCGCACACAACTAGGTAGTGGAATTGGCCATGGCGGAGGCCTGCAGCAAGCTACCATAGTTGGCTGTCCCAGGGAAACTTTCAATACCTTATAATATTCATCTCTGTTATAGACATTTTTGGGCACTTCAACCCCAATCAAAAATTTCCATAAACTAAGGGCTCCTATGTCCCTAAAAGTGTTGCTTCACTGCGTAAAGGAACAAGGTCAACTCATTACATCATCTCCCAGAAGTTCTCCACTGAAAACTGCGATAAATGGTCAAAACGAGACCATACTGAAAGCTCAATATAGAGGGTGCGATGCATATCACCTTCCCAATGTACAGGGTGTGATGCATACCGATTTTCTCCTCTGTAGGGTGCGATGGTCGATAATGGACAAATGGCAGGGACGAAAATGCGAGGTGGAAGATCATGGAATCTTCTAGAAGCTTCCCCTCTGACACTTGCCACTCCATTTTAGACCGGGGATGAGTAAGAGATCATAATTCTCCAAGTGGAAGTAGGAACTATCAGAGAGAGGACACTAATCAAGATCCAAAAAGATGACTCACCTCTCTGTAACCATCTATATATGGATCCCTCATCATAGAGATCTGGAGGTTGGAATTTTATAACTTATAGAGAAGTGCTGTTGGTATCCTGGTGTACATTCATAGTGTTGGGTGATCTAGCTTTGCTTGAGGTGAAGAAGGGCTTCTTAGATAGAGGATGATGCTGGGTCAGAGCACATGGTTGTAATCTTCTTGCTACTTCTCATCTGAATAAAGCTATTCTTGTTTCCTTCCATGTTCTTGTGTACTTGTTTATATATGCTTGTATATGGTTAATGCACAACTGATCCTGCTATTTATGAATTTAGATCCTTGTTTCTTGCATAGTGGTATGTTGTTGTGATTCTACAGGTCCTTTTGAAGCTGAGAAGACAAAGAAGAAGCGGCAAAACTCTATCAAGAAGGAGAGGAAATCGAGCGCAAGACTCAGGTTGGCCCTCTTGGTTCTCCTCTCATCTATTTTGATAAAAGGAATCAATAGTTGACTTTCATTGTTTGTTTCTAAGGTAGCCACCCATCTTAGTGGGAATAGCAGTATTCGAGTGGACACTATTCCTGTATAACAAAATGGCGACTCTGCTGGGGAGCGACTAGATTACTTGTTAGCCTATCTATCCTTGTTTCTTTTATAAACATACAGACGAAGCCTGAAGTTAAGCCAGCTAGCCTTCGAACTGCATTTGTCATACAAATGCAAAGTAGATTGATGCTGCTTCAGTCAATCCCTGTGTTTTGTTTATGAATTAAACAATAGATCTACAAGCAATCTAATTGCCCTAAGTGGTGGCTCTAGTAACCTCTTAGATCACCCATGTGTTTTACATACACTGATCCTTACTTATTCAGCCTAAACACCTGAAATAGATTGCAAACTGTGAGTGAAATCTCGTTCAAAGTCTCGCACTGCTACCATCGCACCCTACCTTTAAGGCAGTCTGTATGCATCGCAGTTCCCGAATGGAATAGGTGCGTTGCATACTGAGTTCACTATGTAACAGGTGCGATGGTCAGGGAGGATTGACTTTACCCTTTGACTGTGGATTTTTCTCACTGTTTTCAGTCTTATTCAAGAGTTTTGTTGTCTGTAATCAGTGTACTTCTGCGAATACTCCCTTCTCTAGCATTATTCCGCCTCCTTAGTGCAAAGAACTATAAATGTTTTTTATGTATTCTGCGTCATTTTAGTTCTCTTTTGCAAAAAGTAGCATAGTCGAACTGTCGTCTCTAGATCTGAAAGTGTCATAGATGTCGTTTTCAATTTTAGAAAGAAATTCCATTGTTTTAGGTAGTTGATTATACAGTTACTGTTGCTTAGGATTTGAATTACTAGTTTTAAAGTGTCGAAAAGAAATTTCCATTTCAAAATTGCGAAGTGTCTCTCTTGCTTTCACTTTCTTTTGAAAATGAATTTTGTTGAGTACAGTCGCTTTAAAAGTAATTCAGTTTGAACATAGCTTTCTTAGCGTCATTCACACATTAAGAGAGCTAAAAAACAAATACATGCATGTGCATTTTCATTTTGAATGCTTGGCTTGATTTAGGACTGTGCATTTTAGGGTGTGCTCTGTGCTTTGTGAATTAAAGATGCCTGACTTTCTTCCCTTTAGTAGCTAGGATTTTCATTGGTGAAAGAAGATAAAATGTTTGTTTATCATCTTAGACTGCATTTAGGAATTGTACATACATCACATGGTGAACCTGAAAGGAAAACTGTTAAGAAAGATCAACTTAAAATAAATCCAATGAATCTAACAACGCTTTGGAGCTTAACGCACAACATCTAGAGGTCTAGGCTAGAGGCGTATTCCGACGTCGTAAAGCCTGGTAACTTTTCTTCCAGTGTTGGTTGGGTGATTCTTCCACTCTGAGACAACAAGTGCCAGTACGGAGTTGTGCTCCCATGTACCATCGCGTATATATTGGGAGACCACAATAGGCTGCATCCTTTATCCTTAGGAAGCCGTGTCTGCCGCCCTATCGATCGTAATGAACCGAACACAACATTCAGGAAGATTGACTGTCGTACCGTAAAAAAGTATTCTGCAATTTTACGATTGGTTTGGTAATCCTCTCTACCTAGATCTCCAGAGAAATCCATTTTTCTCCTTTTCAGACTCCTTAAAGGAAAAGGTCCTCTGAGCGCTTGTCACTTCAAGCTCAATAAAAATCGAAGGCGACTAGAGTCATCTTTTGTTTTTTCTCGACTCTTTAAAATTGAAAAAACAAGCTGTGTCAAAGTGTCTAAAAATTTATTTTAATCAGAATAAAGTCATAAATTCCCCCGTTGATCTTCAGGTTGACAAAATGGAGTCTACCAACTAAGAATTTCCCCATGAAGGAAATCCTAGTCCCTTCCTATCTTCGGGCGATGTTGGTCCACCCCATATGGCCACTTTGTCACTTCCAGGATTGACAATTGGTTTGCCGGTCTGGCTCTTCTCTACCTCTGTCATTCAGAATCTCGTAATTCCTGAATAGTCTAATAAGCAACTAGACGACACTAGAGTTGTCTCCCAACCGTCTACTTCATCAGATTCTCCCTCTCCCGCTTCCTCTTCGCTTTATAAAGCCGATAAAGCTAAAATTCAAGTAACTGAGAAGAAGAAGTAGTAGAAAGAGAAAAAGGAAAAGAAGAAAAAGGAACCAAAATCAAAAGGGAGCAACCAAGTATCATCTAGGAAAAATCCACACACCGCACAGTCAAAACCTAAATCTCCTTGTGTCATTTGCAATGGAGACCACTATCGCCAAGATTGTGCTTGCATCCCTTGGATCTTAAGGGACTGGTCTCCTCGTTTTCACAATCCGATAGCATCAACCTCTGGCAATCATGTTGAATGCTCACCGTCAACCAGTGAAAGTGAAGCACATGGAAAAAGAAGGAATCCTAAACTTCCTTGTAAGTTGTGTGAAGGCGATCACCCCGTCCACTATTGTCCCTTCCTTGAAGAGGCTAAAAGAGTTTTAGATAATCGTCTGGTTTCACTGTTACGACTTCCTCCTCGATATCAAAAACTCTTGCTGAGCCCTCCACTAGTTGAAAATCTGGTTGGCCCATCCTTGTGGTCAGTCGAAGCACCTATCATTGAAAATGAACCCTTAGAATCCATACCAGACGAAAGTCAAAGGGTCGATACGGCAGTTGACCCGGTATTGCCTTCAGAGTGTTCATCTTCGAATGATACCGTCACAGAAGAGAAAGAGAATGACACCATTCAAATTATTTTCATCAACACTAACTCCGATGAGCTTGGGGGCAGTCCTCCCATTCCTTTACCACAGGAAGGAAGTTCATCAGAGTCATATCCAGTCGTCTATTCGGTCCCACCACCAAGAAACCTAGTTGTTTCCTTCGACTAGAATCTACTAGGCAGAGCATGTTTACCTGCCAGTGTACCATTCAGAATCATTGTACAAGCTTACAGAATGGCCATGGTTGGTACCATCATTGATGAAGGGGCTTCTATGAGTATCCTTTCCTCAACTGCTTGGAAAGTGCTTGGTTTGCCATCGCTTTTGCCTGAAACGAGAAATCTAATAGGCTTCGACAAGGGAACCAGTCGACCTTTAGGGATCCTTCCAAATGTGCCCATTACTTTGAGAAGGAAAACTGTTCACATGAACGTTATGGTAGTTCAAGTACCTTTATATTATAATCTACTCCTTGGACGTGACTATATTTATTGCATGGGAGTCATCATCTCCTCACTCTTTAGAGTAATGTGTTTTCTGCACAAAGGCGGAACGGTCAAGCTCGTTGACCAAATGTCATTCCCCAGATCACAGATTGAAAATAGTCAAATACCATCCCTAAATGGTCTTTTCACGCAAGAAATGTCTCATCGGTCTCCAGTTCGTCCACCTGATGAGCGCGAGTGATTCAGGAAGATGTGACTGAAACCCAGGGGATGCACCCTGGTCTGTTTCAGCAGGAAAACCTTGGGTATAAAGTGGATTTCCGTGAAGGATATATTACTAGTCTGGCGAACCCGTCCTCACAGGAAAATGGGAACAGGTTGGAATAAGATACCTTCGTTAAAGTTATGTGAGTGGAGGTGTGTCTACGCCATTCACCTTTGTCTGTTTCGATAGACATCGCCAAGGAAGCATTTTTCTTGGTAACCTGGAAATTTTTCGCTATACTTGGGGGCATGCAAACCTTTCCGCATGCAAGTGAAGAGTGACTATTTATTTTTAAAATTTTTAGGACTTCTAACCCTTTAAACCCGTAAGGCTAGTTGTTTCCTAACTTACATAAAGAAAGGATTCGGGGCAAATCTTGAGAGATGCAAGCTCCTTCAAATTTCTTATCATATGACTGGCGAGAAATGTTGTCACAGAGTTCAAGCTCGTTAAAAAATAAACTCTCCACAAGCAGTTTTAGCGCATAGTTCAAGCTTGTTAAAAAATAAACATAAGTCATGCGCAAGTGTTTCCCCCAGCGTTGAAGCTCATTGAAAAATGAACTGGTAAATAACCATTGTGAATGCCTTATCGCCAGCTTTTGAGCCTTGGTCATGTTCTCTCCATCACCTCCACTCTATTTTTAGCCAATCATTCACCCCCATATGATTGTTTACCCCTTCGAGGAACACCTGTGAAGAGTGATTCTGCTAGGCATCTTTGTAACACTACCGTGATTGGAAAATTCCAAATATTACCTGGAATCAACTGCTACCTGAAACCATCACTCGTTCCTTGAAAACGAATCTTCTTTAAGTTGTTTTCACCTAACTCATAAAATATGAAAAGATTGCCGAGCGATTGGCCTCTCCGACTCGTTAAAAGGCATCGGGAGTGCTATTCCTCCTCTATATTTTAATCTTTTTGGACCTGAGGGATTATTACATAGAAAGATCGAGTGCTTGTCTTGTTCGGCTCATTAAAACTATTGAAAATTCATCCCTTTAGTATTATTTTATGATTTTTCGGACTTAAGGGATTATACAATGAAAAAGAATCTTTGGAGTCTTCTTTCCATTTCTTTTAGACTCTATAAAATTGAAAGAGACTGAGTTATCTTTGTCATTAAACTCATTAAAACCTAATAGTGACAAACCCGTCCAAATGGATGAGAACGAGTTTCGTTGTCGCTAGGCTCGCTAAAATATAGCAACAGGTTCGCCTGAAGGGAAGATTATAGAATAAGCATATGTTATCCTCCTCAAGCTTGACAAAAATAAAGAGGTACTGGTGAGCAATGACTGGGGAAAATTGGGAAGAAAACTTGAAGAGACTTTATTGGTAGCAAGTCGCTCTTGAACATGACACTTTCCTTCCGCATCCATGCCGGGTTGGGTTGTTACGTTCACTGGTCATCACCATTGGTCTGTCACACCATCCATCTTTGGGGTTAACGCTACCAATCCATCGTTAGTGTCACCGATATGTTCAAGAGAAGTCATTCAGACAATTCACCTATGTCTCACCCACTGCAATACATTCATGCTTCATTACTTCATGACCGCCACCCTGAACCCTGTATCGTCAGTTTGTTTTCACCTCCAAAACCATTTGCTTCATTTCACGTCGTTGATGTCGGATTCATTAAGGCCCTCTTGTGATGGGTCACTTCTTGTCGACATCAACTCATTATCCAAGAAGTTGACTCAGGAACAACCCTTTCAGTACTTTGAAGCTTGCATGCCCCAATGGCAAGTTTCTCACTTTCAGCGACAGGTTTACATCAATGGCCTTTGATCGAGAGATTTTACATGGTGTTTGATGCCAAGTCCCTTTTCACACCACGTGAATTGTATTGTAGTACCTTGAGGGTCATTGTCATTATTGGTGATTCCTCTCGCGTCTGTTAACATCTTACATCATTAGCTGGTAATCAAGCGATGTATTTCCATGTTCGTCTCTCGAACATTTTGCACATGGATCGACATGTACTCTGAGTGAAGATTGAATGAGTTTTTGAAGACCCCAGATCTAGTTTCATCCATTGAGGCGACGATATATTCAGGAATATAAAAACATCCAGTGTACATCATTGTCGAATAGATGATCATCCAAATCAAAGGATGATGTGTCCATATCATCAGTCTGTCACACAAACAATCGTCTGTCCTATGTACATGAAAATGAATTTATAAAACTGAGCATGGGAATGCCCGCCTCAGCTAGATCATGAAAAAATGTTGTCAAAATAATGTATTGTAGTGTATCTTATTATAGGTTTCCTCCCAACTCAAAAAAACTTCAGATCCTCATAGTAAAGCATTTCACCCGACATTAAAAAAGATTAATGACCTCATGCTTTAGGGGCAACTGTTATATACATTTTTGGGCACTTCAACCCGAGTCACATTGTCCATAAACTGAGGGCTCCTAAGTCCCTAAAAGTGTTGCTTCACTGCCTAAAGGAACAAGGTCAACTGATTAAATCATTTCCCAGAATTTCTCCACTGAAAACTGCTCATAAATGGTCAAAACTGGACCATATTGAAAGCTCAATGCATAGGGTGCGATGTATATCACCTTCCCAATGTACAGGGTGCGATGCATACAGATTTTCTCCTCTATAGGGTGTGATGGTCGGGAATGGACAAATGGCAGGGACAAAAATGCGAGGTGGAAGATCATGGAATCTTCCCAAAAGCTTCCCCTCTGACACTTGCCACTCCATTTTCGACCAGGGATGAGTAAGAGATCATCATTCTCCAAGTGGAAGCAGGAACTATCAGAGAGAGGACACTAATGAAGATCCCAAAAGATGACTCACCTCTTTGAAATCATCTATATATGGATCCCTCATCATAGAGATCCGGAGGCTGGAATTTTGTAACTTATAGAGAAGTGTTGTTGGTATTCTGGTGTACATTCATAGTGTTGGGTGATCTAGCTTTGCTTGAGGTGAAGAAGGGCTTCATAGCTGGAGGATGATGCTGGGTCAGGGCATATGGTTGTATTCTTCTTGCTACTTTTCATATGAATAAAGCTATTCATGTTTCCTTCCATATTCTTGTGTACATGTTTATATATGCTTGTATATGGTTAATGCACATCTGATCCTGCATTATTTATGAATTTAGATCCTTGTTTCTTGCATAGTAATATGTTGTTGTGATTCTACAGGTCCTTTTGAAGCTGAGCAGACAAAGAAGAAGTGGCAAAACTCTATCAAGAAGGAGAGGAAATCGAGCGCAAGACTCAGGTTGGCCCTCTTCGTTCTCCTCTCATCTATTTTCATAAAAGGAATCAATAATAGACTTTGATTGTTTGTTTCTGAGATAACCACCTATCTTAGTGGGAATAGCAGCATCCGAGTGGAGATTATTCCTGTATAATAATATCATAGCCACAGGATTTCGTACGGCTGAAGATGAGGCCGCGAAAGCTCAGTAGGAATTAAATCTACAAATTACAGAGCTAAGACTAAAGGCACAACCACCCACACCTCCAGAAGTTCAAGAGCAGCGCAATGACATAAATCAAGCAGGATTGGAAGTGATATAGCACACAATCCAAGATTTTTTGCGATTGTTGGACCAGTCCCTCCTTACGCTCACATCCCTCTAGGAAGACCCAATGCTATAATAGGTAGAGGCAAAATCACGGGAGTTATAGTAGGCTTATGACAAAATTTGGGGGATTGTGCAAATGGTCACCATCACGCAGTGATTGGCCAAAATCAGGAAGGCCCAAGTTCTCAAGGCACAAGTCGACGTCACTCGGTAGAAGGAAGTAGTGCTTAAGGAACACATCCAACCTTAGCTTGATGAGGAATTCATAGTGTCAACCAACATCGAGGGAAAGTTAACACACATGAAGGCAATATACGAACTGAGACAAGCAACTAAAACAAATACTAATGCATCGGTGGCTCATGTCGAATGGGTAGAATAGATGGCAAAAAAATTTGTTGCGAGCAAAAGAAAAGCAAAGAAGTTGTTGAATGACCTTTGCGCGAATATTTCCACACCAACCAAGTGACTCGGGATGAGTCACGATGATTTTGTAGGTGGCTTGTTGGGTAGCGAAGGCTTGCGTCACGGTTTTGGCACTTAAAGACCACAATTTTGGGTAATAGTATGGAAAAGGCTCTGCGAGGTGCATGGAGCTTAAATTGTAACGAGTCAAGTCAAATGGTTTTCCATCCAAAAAAATTGTAATAAAATAGAAAGTGAGTCGGTCTGCCCATGGTCCACGGACATGGGAATGTATAAATGTAGCAAGGGTCTAAGGTTAAAGGTCAGTTTCAGCTTTGGATCTTAATGTTATGGGTTAATGAAGGCAATATTCTCTCTGTGTTTGTATGTCTGAGTCAAGGGTGTTGGTAGATAGATAGAGGCTCTACAGCTATGTGCACAGAGGCCTGGTAGAGTCCGAAACTGTGTGTGCGGACCCCTGCAGCTGAGTGCATAGGGCAGATTTGGTTGTATCAGAGAGGAGATAAGTAAAAATAAGAATTTATGAACCATTGTGTGCTTTATCTCAAATCTATCTGTTGCTTATGTTATGAATTTAATATTTATGATTGCGTGCACTAGTTGTTACTATTAAATGTTTGCTTATAGAACTTAAGAGGTAGATCAGATCTATAATAAACTCGTTAATAAAAAATCACATAGGCATGGATCTACATGGAAGTTGGAAAGTAGTATAGTAGTGCGAGGACAAAAAACAGATCATGACCCCATCCAAACCACATCTAGACATCCTAAGGGTGTGGAAACCTAGTTCTAGCACCCTTCCCTACTACCTCGAGTGAGACATCAACCCGCGCTCCACGGATTGTTGCTAAAATGGCCGGTAGTGTGGTATTTGTTTGGCTAAATCACTTCTGAACCTGGGCTAGGTCCCAGTAAGGCAACAGTAAATGGCAAAGCCAAAATTATTCAAGGGGTAGAGGAAGAGGTGGCTCAAGTGGTAAAGGTAGCTTCAGAGGAAGAGGCAGAGGTAGATTTGATAAGATAAATGTTCAATGTGACTATTGTAACAGGTATGGCTACCTTGAAGTAGAATGCAGATTGAAAGAAGGTAAAAATGCTGATTACGCTTAAGAAAGTGGTGAGTATCCTCGAGATCACTTATTTTTATCTTATGCCAAAGGTGAAAATATTAGTAAAGATGTTTGGTACCTAGATTCTGGATGCTCTAACCATATGGCAGAGAATGAGAAGTTGTTTTCAGCAAAGGATGGAAATTTCAAGTCCAAGATCCAGCTTGGTTATGATAAATCATTGGACGTTTTTTGTAAAGGAGCTATGGAGGTCCAAACAAAAGAAGTTGTAAAGAGTATTCATGACATTTATTATACTTCACAATTGAGGCATAATTTGTTGTGCGTTGGGTAGCTATGTGACAAAAACTATAAATTAGTCATTGAAAATAAGACATGTACTATCCAAGAAAAGAATAAGGGAAGTAGGGTGATCACTGTTATGCCTATGACAAGAAATATGATTTTTCCCTTGAGGTTTGATTAACATAACAACAATATTGAAAATATGGCTTAAGAGGATTCAAGTTGGTTATGGCATCTCGAGTATGGGCATTTAAATTTTCACAGTTTGAAGTTTCTAAATTCACATGCATTAGTTTCTTGTTTCCCTAAGGTAGAAGAGCATAAGGAAGTTTATGAAGGATGTGCTAAAGGAAATCATGCAAGGGAAAGGTTTCCAAAGGGAACTACATGGAGGGCTCATCACCCACTTTAGCTTGTTCATTTAGACATATGTGGTCCTATGCAGACAAAGAGTTTCGGCAAGTCATCATACTTCATCACTTTTATTGATGATTACAACAATGTACGTCCTCAACCGTGGCCCCAATAGTGCACTGGAAAATATGACTCCTTATGAAGCTTGGTATGGAAAAAGGCCTAATGTTAATCATTTAAAAGTTTTTGGTTGTTTGGCTTATGTGCATGTTCGTGATCAGAATAGAAAAAAGTTAGATGCAAAGAGTGAGTTATGTATTTTTATTGGGTATAGTGAGACAAACAAGGCTTATAAATTTTATAATCCTCTAACTGACAAGATTATTGAATCAAGAGATGTAATTTTGTATGAAGGGGGAGTTTATGGTCGTCAAAAATGCCCTGTTGAGAAGACAAAATCTATTTTGAATGATGATATAATTGTTGATAATGATCATGAGCAGCCAACTAATGTTTATGTGACTAGTGGCTTAACTCAGCCAAGTAGCCCTTCATCAATTTCTTCATCATCAAGTTCATGTCCAACTTCTTCTCCAATTTCTATAGGGAAGGTAAGAATATGGAGTGATATTTATGAGAGGAGTGCAAATCAAGCACATGAAGAAAGCTCAACAGGTGAGATAGTCAATTTTTCTTTATTAGCCAGGGCTGATTTTGAACCATCATGTTTTGAAGATGAATGTACTAATGAGGTTTGGATGCAATCCATCTGAGAAGTGATGGATTCCATTCAAAGGAATGACACTTGGAAGTTGATAGAGCTTCCACATGACAAGAAAAATATTGGCACAAAATGGGTCTATAAAACTAAAATTAACAGTGATGGGAGTGTTGAAAGACACAAAGCAGGATTAGCTGCTAAAGGATTCACACAGAAGTATGGAATTGATTATGAAGAGACATTTTCACCAGCAGCAAGACAAGAGACGATTAGAATGTTGATTTCAATAGTGGCTCAGGAAAGGTGGAGGATACATCATATGGACATGAAAGGTGCCTTCATGAATGGGTAATTAGAAGATCAAGTATATGTGGAGCAGCCACAAGGTTTTGAAATGGAAGGAAAGGAGAATAATGTCTACAAGTTGAAGAAGGCTTTCTATGGCCTCAAGCTAGCACCGAGAGCGTGGTATGCAAGGATTGATGGATACTTTTAGGAAAATGGCTTCCAGAGAAGTAAGAGTGATCCTACCCTTTACTACAAACAAGAAGGTATTGGTATTCTAATCATAAGTTTGTATGTTGATGATCCATTGTATATTGGTAGTGGTTCTAAGATGAATGATAAATTCAAAGTTGCTATTTTGAATGAATTTGAGATGAAAGATCTACGCATCATGAATTATTTTTTAGGAATGGAAGTTTATCAAGGTAAGGATGATATTTTCATTTGTCAAACATAGTATGCACATGATATGCTAAATAAATTTGATATGTTTGATTGTAATCCATCCCCTATTCCAAGTGCTCATGGAGAGGTGTTATGTGGAGATGACGGTGATGATTTAGTTGATGAGAAAACTTACAGAAGTATTGTGGGGAACTTGATATTTCTAACCCACCCAAGGCCTGATATTACATATTTAGTTTCACTTGTTTCAAGGTATATGACAAATCCATCTGAAATACATATGAAGGCATCCAAGAGGATTTTAGGGTATGTGAAAGGCACTCTAATTTTTGGTATTCATTACTACTCTTTTGAAAAGTTCAATCTTGTTGGATTTAGTGATTCAGATTGGGGAGGTAGTCTTGATGACTGTAAGTCCACATCTTGAAATTGATTCTCTTTTGGTTTCCAGTTTGATTACATGGATCTCAAAAAAATGAAGCATTGTTTCCCTCTCATCCACAAAAATGGAGTATGTTATAATTACCTCAACAGGTACACAAGCTCTTTGGCTTAGAAATTTTTTGGAAGAAATTGGAGAAAAACAAATTCATCCTATAGTTATTTATTGTGATAATGTAAGTGCCATCAATTTAGCAAAGAATCCAGTTCATCACAACAGGAAAAACCATTTTGATATGAAATATCACTTCATTGGATATTTGATGCAGAAGAAGGAGATTGAATTGAAGCATATAAATACTCAGCATCAGCTAGCAGATGTCTTCAACAAAGCAGTTGCAAAAACTCAATTTTTGGTAGTATGAGGTAAGATAGTAAATCCTCATTAATCATTAAGGGGGAGTGTTGGGAATAATGATTAATTAGTTATGTAAATTGCTGACAAATTAGTCAGCAAATTTTGTGTTTTTTGTAAAATTAAGGGAGAAAATTGTTAGGGTGGTCAGTCCTGGAAATTAGTTGTAGTGCCAGTATATTTGTTTCAGAGTTGATTGATAATCATTTTAGTAATAGTTTTACTATATAAGAATGTAGTTAATGGTTCAATTAATATATGAGATTTACAACAATTTTTAGCTCACACATTAATTGTGTTTTATTTGTTTTATTTTGTTGTATTTTTCTTCATAGTTATGTTGGTTATCAGTTAGCTTAAATAAGTCATATCATATTGTACAATGGCCCTACAAACTAATTGTAGAATCAGAATATTTTTCTCCATTGTATGTGTATTATTTTGTTTATAGTCGTTGTTTCATTTGGTGGCCATCACTGAAGTAGGTGTCAAAGCAGGAAGAAAATCCTCAAAACAATTCGTTGATTTTCATTAAGGTTGGTCTTTATTATATACATGAGGGAGAGAGTATTCATTTCATCTCTGAGTGACAATTCATATTCTATATTATTTATTTACATCTATTTCAGTTATTCACCTAATCCTAATGATCAGGTGTCAAAATTCCCCCCCTTAATCTGAAGGGATGGTGGTGAATCCAAGCACCATTCTGGATCTTTCAAGGTTTTCTCTTCCAAGTACTTTGGTGAAGATGTCTACAATTTTCTCATTAGTGGAACAATGGCGGAGACGGATTGTTTTGGCCTCAACATGATGTCGGATCAGATGATATTTAGTATTGATGTGCTTCATTCGATCAGGGAACTTTGGGTTCTTGGCCAATTTTATTGCCGAGGTAATGTCAATCGTGAGTGGAGTTGATTGTCCTTGTTTTACTTGCAGATCTTCAAGAATTTTCCTGAGCCACACAATTTCTTTTGTTGCCTGAGCTGCTGCCACATATTTTTCCTCTGTTGTGGAATCTACTGGAACTAATTGTTTGCGTGATCTCCAGGAGACATCTCCTGATCCAAGACTCATAGCGTAACTTGAAGTAGATACCTCACTTTCTTTGTCTCCATCGAATTCTGAATCAGAGTATCCAATCAAGCTGAAGTTGTCCACCTGTGTATACTTGATTCCAAAGTCTTGAGCTCCCTTGAAGTACCTTAGAGCTCTTTTTGCAGCAGAACAATGTCCCTTACAAGGCTTTTTCATAAACCTGGAGAGGATTCCAACAGTAAATGAAATGTATGGTCTGGTAGTAGTTACGTAGTTGAGACTTCCTACAAGCTATCTATAATTTGTTGCATCCTCAAATTCTTTTCCTTCAATGCATGTGAGCTTTAATTTTTGTTCCATTGGAGTAGTAGGGGGATTGCATTATATTATTCCAAACCTATTCAACAGATCTCCAATGTACTTCTTTTGAGAAAGGAATATGGACTTCGGATGTTGAGTTACTTCAATACCAAGATAGTAATGAATATGGGCCAAATCATTCATTTCAAAACCTTTCTTCGATTCCTTCCTTATGGATGTAATGTAGCTTTAACTGTTCCCTATCATCAAAAGATGATCTACATGTACCACAATATATACAATTGTTTTTCCAAATTTCTTGACAAATAAAGTTGCATCATCAAGATCATAATGTTTGAAATTGAGTTTCAGAAGATGCTCAGTTAGTTTTTCATACCAGGCTCACAGTGCTTGTTTGAGGCCATCCAAGGATTTCACAATTTTGCATACTTTATGTTCATGTCATTTCATAGAAAATCCTTCAGGCTTCGACATAAAAACATTCTCTTTTAGATCTCCATTCTGTGCTACTAAGGAAAAGAGTGTCCGGATGGTAGCCCATTTTGCTGTGGGGGAAAGGTCTCCTCATAATCGACCCCTTCCTTCTGTGTAAAACCTTTTGCCATAGGCTTCTCTTTGTGCTTGTCAAGTGAGCCATCTACTTTATACTTGTTCTTGTATACCCACTTGCAGCCAATTGATCTAGTTCCTAATGGAACATCAACCAGCTTCCAAGTGCCATTCTTTATCAAGGCATCATACTCCTTTTGCATTTCTTCTTTCCATTCATCATGACAAGCAACTTATTTGAAGGAAGTTGGTTCAAAATTTGTAGAAAAATTCAATTCATAATCATAAGAAACATCCATGTCAATAGGTGAATCAGAGTCATCTACATCACCTCCATTTTGCTGGTTTCAATTTCTAGTTCCTGTCTTTCCAACCTCATCAGGGTGAAGACTTTCAAGTGTCTTTGTCAACCCCTTTGGGGGACCTCTCTCAGATGGTCCAGGCTGCTCCATTGATTGAGTTGGGATTGAATCAAGATTGAGTGTCCCAATTCTATCAATCACATCACTTAAAGTAACATCCACTATTGGAGTTTCATGCGGGGGAGAGAATTCTTTAGAAGAAGATTCCATACGTTGATCTACTATAGGAATACCCCCTTTAAGATGTGGAATCCGATTATCAAATTCTTGGAATGATTTTACATTTATGAATCTACCCAAGCGATCAATTTGCCGCTCAACAACATTGTGAGTTTTGGATGATTCAACAAAGATTACATCTCTAGTTACAACAAAATTTTTATTCACTTCATCATAGAGATGGTATGCTTTGGTGGTGTTTGAGTACCCTAGGCAGATACACTTATGACTTTTTGCACCAAGTTTTTTTCTATGTACCTTTGGTATGAAGGCATAACAAGTGGAACCAAACACCCTGCGATGCTTTACCAAAGGAATGTTCCCATTCCACATTTCATATGGAGTCTTGTTTCTAATAGCACTAGATGGACATCTATTCTTTACATATACAACACATAGAACTTCATCAACCCAAAACATCAGTTTCACATTTTTGAAAAACATCATGGAGCGAACCATATTTAAGATTGTCCTATTTATTCTTTCAACTACACCATTCTGTTGGGAATTATAAGGCACAATTGTTTGATGTTTGATCCCATGTTGGCGAAGATAGTGTTGAAATTCATTTGAAGTGTATTTTTTTCCATTATCAATGTGAATAGACTCAATATGAGATTGCGCATCATTTTCAGTCCATTTATGAAAGTTCTCGAATGTTTGAAAAGCATCAGATTTGTTCTTCAATAAATAAACCCAACACATTCTGGTGTAGTCATCAATAAATGTCATTATACATTTGTTTCCATTTACAAAAGGAACAGGCATTAGACCACATAAATTTGAATGAATGAGTTCAAGTTTTCTATGTGCTCTTGAATGTGAATCATGAAAAGACTGTTTGTTATCCTCTCCTAGAATACAACAATCAGATTGCTTAAGTTTCCTAGGAATTGTATGCAAACCAGCAACACCATTTTTCTTCAACAAGCGGAGGTTGTCATAGTTCAAATGTCCAAATATAGCATGTCATAATAAACTTGATGGAAGTGTACCTTCTTCCTAATGAGAATTGTATGAGAAATGTTGAGCACAAGCAGAGGTACCCTTTAGCTTGATAATTCTTTCTTCTTCTATCACCCTCATGACAAGTGAGTGGCCAGATGCTTTTCTAACCTCAAGCCTACCATCAAACATATGAATGGAGTGACCTTGCTGGCGGATGTGGACCAAGGACATAAAGTTTCTCTTCAGTTGTGGGAGTTATAGAACATGATGTAGAAGGACATCTAGAAGACTAAGCAATTTAATCTTGATTGTGCCAAGCCCTATTGGCTTGATTTTTTATTGGTCTGCAAAGTATACTAATCCATCAACATTGTCAATAAATTCTTAAAAAAAGCCTTTCCTACGAGTCATGTGGAAAGTTGCTCCTGAATGTTATACACATATTTGGGCACTACAACCCGAGTGATATATGTCAATAAACCAAGGGCTCTTTAGCCACTAAAAGTGTTGGCTCATAACCTAAAAGATCATGGTCAACTGATTACATCATTTCCCAGAAGTTTCACCTGAAAAACCACTCAGAACTAGCCAAAACTGGACCAAACTGACTGCTCCTTGGTCAAGATGCGATGCATACTGATTCCTACACTAGCCAAGTGTGATGCATATTGAAGAGACCTTCTGTCCGATGCGATGAGTGAGAATGGACAAATTTCTGAGGCAATTTGCTAAGTGGATACTCATGGAATCTTCTAGAAACTTCCTCCATGACACTTGCCTCTTTGAATTCGCCAAGGGATGAGTAAGAGATCCGAGAAATCTCCAAGTGGAACTAAGAAGTACAAGTGGAATGACAATAATGAGAAACCCAAAGATGACTCACACCTTTGTAAACATCTATAAATGGATCCCTCATCTGAGAGATCTAGAGGCTAGAAATTTGTAATTTGTAAAGAAGTGCTGCTAGTTTGTCATTGAGAAGAAGAACTATATTGTTGGGTGATCTTGCTTTTCATGAGGTGAATAGGGCTTTGATGCTGGGAGGATGATGCTAGATCAGACAACTGGGTTTTAATCCTCTCTTCTACTATTAATCAAGTTCTTTGAGTTTTCTTCCATATAATCATGTATTTGTGAATCTTGTTGTTTGTGAATGAAATTGTATGGTCAACATATTTCTAATTCTGCATTATTTATATGATATTATAGATCAAGATGCTTTGATGGGGTTTTGTTGCTTTGTCTCTACAATTATTCTCTAAAGTGGGACAAGTAGGACAGGTTTTGCAAGCTATATGAAGGGAGAGAGAAATCAAGCAAGGAGTCAAGTGGAAGATCCAGGTTGGTCCTCTTTGCTTCTCTCTTATCTATCATACATAAAGGAAATCACAAAGTGCTTTGATTGTTTGTTTCTAAGATAGCTTCCCATCTTAGTGGGAATAGAAGATAAAAAAGACACTAGTTTTCCTGGAAACAAAATGGCAACTCCACTGGGGAATGAATAATTTGTTTGTTTGTTAGTGTTGTTTGCTTTATAAACTACGGATGGAGCCTGAAGTTAGCCAGATAGCCTTTGAACTTCTTGTGCTATGTAATTGCAAAGTAGATGAATGTTGCTTCACTCAATATATGGGTTGGTTTATGAACTGAACATTAGACTTACAAGCATCCTAAACACCCTTGTAGTAGCTCAATAAACTCTTAAGATCATACCCCTGTAATTTTCTTTTACTGTCCATCATAGTTCAACTTAAATCACTGAACTTAGCTGCAAATTTTGAGCAAAAACCCAACTCAGTTTCGCTCCCTGGCCCATCGCACTATTTGTAATTAGAAATGTCGTACCTCTCGTGTGTAGCAGGTGAGAAGCATCCCTTTTTTCCTAAAGCACATGTGCGATGATTGAGTGATATTGTTCCTCTCTTTGAAATTTGTTTTTTTCCTCCTTGTTTTCAGCGCTATTTAGTCGTTTTGCTGCTTATGATCAATATCTCATTACTAAAGCCTCTTTCCATTACATTGTTCATCCTCCATTGATTAGGATTAGTAAATGTTTTTATGTGTTTTTCCATCATTTACAGTTCTTCGTCACAAGTAGCTTACATCAAACTGTCATTTTGATGCAAAAGTGTCGGAATTGTCATTTTCAATCAAAAATAAGAGTGTCATAAAGTCTTCCTCCTCTAGATAGTTGATTGTACTTTTTCCATTGTATTTGATTTGAATTGTTAATATTTGAAGTGTCAAAAGCATTTTCTATTCGAAATTGAAAAGTGTCATTTTAGTCTTCCTTTCATTTTGAAAAGAAATTGTCGAAGTGTCGCTATGAAGAAAATAGTTCAGATCTATACTTAGTTTTCCTTTTTGTCATTCTCACATTAAGGAAATTAAAAACAAATACATGCATTTTCATTTGTTTTTAAACTGTGTGCGAAAATGATTTAGGAAAAGTGCATTTAGTGTGTTCTCTTTTCTCTCTGTTGAATGAATCATTATCTTCTTTACTTAAGAGCTATGATTTTCATTGCTAAAAGAAAATAAATGATTGTTTATCATTTTAGATTGCATATTTAGGAATTTTACATCTACTTCACGCAATGAACCTTAAAAGGAAAACTTCAAAGCAAGATCAACTCTAAAGTAAATCTCAATGAATCTAACAACACTTTAGAACCTAACACAATACATCTAGAAGTCTAGGCTAGAGACATGTTCTGGCGTCGTAAAACCTGGTAGCTATTGTTTTAATCGAAGGTTGCGTGATTCCTCCTCTTTGATATGGCAAGTGCTAGTACAAACTTGTGCTCCCTGTATCGTCGAGTATATTGGGGGAGCACAATAGGCTGATATCATTTATCCATAGGAAGCTCTGTCTGCTGCCCTATCGATCACAATGCACTAAATACAACATTGGGGAAGACCGACTACCATACATAAGTCCTTGGTAATTTCTATTTAATTTACCACCAAGGTTTATATTGTAGTTTTACGATTGGTCTGGTAATACCTCTTTCTAGATCTCCAGAGTAGTCACTTTCATTCCTTTTCGACTACTTAAAATAAAAGGTCCATCTGAGCACGTGTCACTTCAAGTTCATTAAAAATCGAAGGGGACTAGAGTCATCTTTATCTTTTTCTCGACTCTTAAAAAGTGAAAATTCAAAGTTCTGTCAAAGTGTCATGAAAATTTATTTTATTCAGAATAACATCCATGTTCCTTCATTGATCTTAGGTTGAGGTAATGGAGTCCACCAATCAAGGAATCCCTCTTAGGGGAAATCCTAGTCCTTTCTCTTCTTGGGGAGATATCGGTGCTTCATATATGGCTACGTTGTGCCTTCCAGGAGTCACAATTGGCCTGCCAGTATGGCTATTCTCAACCTATGTCGTTCAAAATGCCATGATTGCTTAGCAATCAAATTAGCAACCAGATGATATTGAAGTTGTCCCTTCACCTTATACTCCGCTTGTTTCACCCTCCCCTTCTTCCTCTTCACTTGGTGAAACTAGTGATACTAAAAGCCAAGTAGCTGAGAAGAAGAAGAAAGGGAAGAAGAAGAAGAAGAAGAAGAAGTCAGTTAAGCGAGGGGGTAGCAATGAATCATCTAGTGAAAATCCACACATTAAATATCCTAGATATCCTTGTCTAATTTGAAAAGGAAACCATTTTGATTGAGATTGTCCTTGCATTCTGCAGATCTTGAGAGAATGGTCTCCCCATTCACACCATCTGGTGTCACCAACCTCTAGTGATCAGGTTGACAACACACCATCAACTAGTGAAAATGAAAGTCTTGGACACGAAAGAAAGATCAAAACTCCATGCCTATTATGTGAAGGAGACCATCACCTTCACTGTTTTCCTTTTCTAAATGAGGCCAAGAGAATCTTGCATAATCGTCCTACTTCACCGCAACGACTTCCACCTAGATACAAGAAACTCTTACTAAGTCCATCACTAGTTGAAAGCCTGACTGACATAACTCAATCGCCGGTCGAAACACCTATCGTTGAGAGTGAACCTTCTAAGTCCATACCAAACCAAATTTAATAGGTTGAGATGGTAGTCGACCCAATCTTGCCTTCAGAAGGTCCACCTTTAGACGATACTATCTCGAAAGAGAATGAAATCGATGCCATTCAAATTCTTTTTGTTAATAAAATGTCTCATGAACTTGGGGGCAATCCACCCGTACCTTTACAATAGGAGGAAAGTCCCCTAGTTCGAGGGGTTCATTCAGCTATTTATCTAGTACCCCCTCCGAGTAGTCTAGTCGTTTCCTTCAATTGGAATCAACTAGCAAGACGATGCCTTCCATTTAGTGTACCATTCTGAATCATAGTACAAGTTTGCAAAATGATCGTGTCTGGAACTATCGTAGATGAAGGGGCTTTAGTGAGTATCATTTCCTCAACTGTTTGGAAAGCACTTGGTTCGCCATCGTTTTTTCTCGAGACACAAAATTTGTCACCCTTTAACAAAGGAACCAGTCGACTGTTAGGAACCCTTCCGAAGTTGCCAATAACTTTGAAAAGGAAAATCGTTCATTTGAACGTGATGGTAGCCCAAGGACCATTATATTACAATATACTTCTTGGATGTGACTATATATATAAAATGGAAGCTATCATTTCCACACTCTTTCAAGTGATGTGTTTCCCACATGAAGGCAAAATGATACAGCTTATCAACCAGCTTTCATTTCCTGGTTCAAACACAACTACAAGTCAAACATCATCCCTGAATGGTCTCTTTGCATCAAGAATGTCTCTTCAACCTTCATTTCATCAACCTAATTACCATGAGCAGTCCAGTGAATGTAATGAAGCTCAGGGGGCATGCACCCTAGTCTGCTTCGGTAGGCAAACCCAGCCGAAAAGATAGGTTTCCCGATAGGTTATGTGATTGGAAGCTCACATCATTCAGCTTTGTCTACTTTGATGGACAAAGCCAAGGAAGTGTTTTTGTCTAACCACTGAGAGAAACAATCCTGCCTAACCATAGGGACTTCGATATGGTGACTGGGAGACTCTCCTTTTATCAATACCTAGGGGCATGCAAACCTTTTTATGCAAGTCAAAAGTGACTAATCTCATTTGTTAGCTTTTTAGAGTTTTTATCTTTTTAGATTTTTAGTTTAAACTTCTTAAGATAGGAAGTTGGTCCAGAAACATATATATGCTAGATGGACCAAAGGAAGTGCTTTGTCTAGACGAAAGACAAAACTATCCTACCTAACCTTAGTAGTTCCTTAGCTTTTAGTGTAGTTAGCTCTGTAGTTTGGTCATTTCTAGCCTACTTAAAAATGCAATGAGAAAAGTTTCACATGGTGCAAGCTCATTGAACCATGAACCTACCAATTAGAGACATCTTTAGACTACTGGTATGCGCAATGTTTCCACAAGGTTCAAGCTCGTTAAAAAGTAAACCTGCAACTGAGCACATGTTAGTGCAAGGTTCAAGTTCATTAAACAATAAACCCGCCTTTAGTAAATGACCTCTTTGATTTCATTGCTATCAACGTTTTAAGAATTGGTTTTGTTCCTACCATCACCTCCATTCTCTTGGCCAATCATACGGTTCCACTTGATTGTTTACCCTTATGAGGAACAGTTGCGACGAGTGATTCTGTTAGCCACCCTCTTGACACTGACATATTTTGAGAAGTTCCAAACTTACCTGGAACTAGTTGCTACCCAAAAAAATCACTCATTCTTAAAAAACGAGTCTCTTTTAAGCTCTTTTTAGACTTGTTAAAAACGAAAAGATTTCCGATCTCCTGGCGATTCTAGCTCATTAAATTAAGGGGAAGTGTCATCCCTCATCTACATTTTAATCATTTTGGACCTGAGGGATTATCCTAAAAAAAAATTGAGTGCTTGTCTTTTTTGACTCGTTAAAGTGATCAAAAAGTCATCCCTTTCGTATTATTTTATAGTTTTTCGGACTTCAAGGATTACTGTACAAAAAAGCACCGTTGGAGTTTCCTTTTTTTCCCTTTTCATACTCTCTAAACATGAAAATGACTAAGTTATCTTTGTTGTTAAACTCGTTAAAACAATAGTGACAAACTTGTCCACCCAAACAAGAATGAGTTTCACTGTTGCTAGGCTCGCTAAAACATAGCGACATGTTTTCCTCAATGGGAAAATTATAGAACAACCATATTTTATCATCCTCAAGATTACCAAAAAAAAAGATGTACTGGTTAGTAATGACTCAGGAAAAAGGGAAGAAAACTTGAATAACTTCATTGGTAGTAGGTCGCTCTTGAACATGGCACTTCCACTCCATAACCATGATTGAGTCAGGTTGGGTTATTCCATTCATCGGCCATATCATCATTGGTCCCCCACACCATACATCCTTTGGAGTTAATTCTACCAATCCATCTTAGTGTCGTCAATATGTTCAAGGGAATTCGTTCAGAGAATAAACCACTGAGCTAACGCCTCATTCGCTGCAATACCTTCACCATCCTTTTTTCATGACCACCATTCCTGAACCTTGTATCATCAGATCATTTTCACCTCCAGAAAATAATTTTCTTTGTTTCGTGTGGTAGATGTGGGATACATTAAGGCCCTCCTATGACGGGTCACTTTTTGTTGACATCAGCTCATTATCCAAGAAGTTGACTTAGAAACAACCCTTTCAGTACTTTGAAGCTTGCATGCCTCAATGGCAAGTTTCTCACTTCCGGTGATAGGTTAACATCAATGGCCTTTGAATGAAATGTTTTACATGGTGTTTGACATTGGATCATATATTCACACCGCTTGAATCATACTGTGGTACCTTGAGGGTCATTATCATTATCGATGATTCCTCTCACACCTGTTAACAACTCATATCATTGGCTGGTAATTAGGTGGTGTCTTTCCACTTTTGACTTTAGAACATCTTTTAACATGGACAAAGATTGAATGAGTTTGAAGACCCTGGATCTAGTTTCATCCATCCAGGTTGCGATATATTCAGGAATATAAAGAGATCATATGTACATAGAAGTTGCACAAATGATCATTCAAGCTAAGGGATGATGACTCTACATACAAAGAATCACCAGTCTGCAATAGCAGGCGATTATCTGTCCTATGTACATGAAAATGAATTTAAAAAGCTGAGCATGGGAATGTCTGCCTCAGCTAGATCATGAAAATAATATGATGATGATGTATTGTATTATATTTTATATAGGTCACCTTCTAGCTCAAATACCTCGGATCCTCGTGATACAACTTTTCACCTGAGATTAGAAGATTTACAACCTCATGCTATAGGGGGCAACTGTTATAGACATATTTGGGCACTACAACCCCAATCACATATGTCAATAAACCAAGGGCTCTTTAACCCCTAAAAGTGTTGTTTCATACCCTAAAATATCATGGTCAACTGATTACATTATTTCCCAGAAGTTCCACCTTAAAAACCACTCAGAACTTTCTAAACCTGGACCATACTGACTGCTCCTTGGTCAAGGTATGATGCATACTAACTCCTACACTAGCCAGGTGTGATGCATAATGAAGAGAACTTCTGTGGGGTGCGATGAGTGAGAATGGACAAATGTCTAAGGCAGTTTTCTATGTGGATACTCATGGAATCTTCTAGAAACTTCTTCTATGACACTTGCCTCTCTAAATTCACCGAGGGATGAGTAAGATATCCAAGAAATCTCCGAGTGGAACTAAGAACTACAAGTGGAATGAAACTAATCAAAAACCCAAAGATGACTCACAAATCTACAAACATCTATAAATAGATCCCTCATCTAAGAGATCTAGAGGTTGAAACTTTGTAATTTGTAAAGAAGTGCTCCTAGTCTGTCTTTGAGAAGAAGCATTGTATTGTTGGCTGATCTTGCTTTTCGTGAGGTGAAGAGAGCTTTGATGCTGGATGAATGATGCTAGATCAAACAATTGGGTTGTAATCGTCTATTCTAGTATTAATAAAGTTATGAGTTTTCCTCCATATAATCATGTATTTGGGAATCTTGCTGTTTGTGAATGCAATTTTATGGTCAATGTATTTCTGATTCTTCATTGTTTATGATATTATAGATCGAGATGCTTTGATGGGGTTTTGTTGCTTTGTCTCTACAAGTATTTTCTATAGCAGGACAAGTATGAGAGGAGTTGCAATCTCTATCAAGGGAGAGAGAAATCAAGCAAGGCGTTAAGCAGAAGATCAAGGTTGGCCCTCTTTGCTTCTCTCTTATGTATTATACATAAAGGAAATCACAAAGTGCTTTGATTGTTTGTTTCTAAGATAGAAACCCATCTTAGTGGGACGAGAAGATAAAAAGGACACTAGTTTTCCCGAAAACACTGAATCAAGCAACCAATCATTTTTCCAAGAAGAAAGTGAAGCATTAAATAAATCTTCATTTACTCCGATATTACATTGTGCCACAACACAATGAGCAGATTCAGATGCTTTACCTTTGTATATGTCATTAGTTTTACCTTTTTTTTGGTTTCTTTACTGCTCAATTTTGTCCCAAGGTAACCTGCAAGTAGACCCATCATGTGATCCATTCTCTTTGCAACATATGTAGTGTAAATATGACTTTTCTCTATGAGAGTGTCTGCCACCCCTACCTCTGAAATATCTTCCTCTTCCTCTTCGACCACCTCTTCCTCTAGAAGAATCTTGGGCAATATTCTTTTCTTTATGAGCAAGGCACACAACCTCTTCAGAAGATTCAGGGGTTGTCCTCTTTCCAAAAGCTTCCTCTCCTTCAGCAAATGTTTTCACAAGAGAGTCAAAGGTAATATCTTTGAATTTGCTTGCAATGACTCAAGATAATTGGAGTAAGTAGGATAAAGTGCCTTGAGAAAAGGGATAAAAAAAATATCCAATTCAACCTTAGTGGCTTTGATATTATGCATTATAGATTTTACTTCGGATGCAAGAGCAAGATGATCATTAGTTTTTAATTGAAGAGTCAAGAGTTTAATCATGAGTTGAACAACTTCAATTGCAGAATGTGAGTCATAGAGTTCTTTCAGGTTTTGTAAGGCTTCAAAAGTAGTTGAGAATGAAAAAATATGGCGACTCACCTCTTCACTTATAGATGTTGCAATTAATGCATAGCCTTTGATATTCTTATTTTCCCAAATGGTGAACTCTTTGTCTGAGGTAGGTTGTTTTGGATCTTTGTCTCCATCTCCAACACACACTCTTTTGCACAACTCATTTAAAATGAGGGTGTGTTTTATCATCTGGGACAACTGAGGATAGTTCTCCTTGCAAGTGAAAACTATTCCCATAATAGATATGATTGAATGCATTGTAAAAACTGTGTGCTATAAAAAAATACTTCTACTAGCAAAAAATCTTTTGTTGTCAACAAAATACTTCTGCTAATATATTTTTTTATCATTTTTTTAAAGTTGATGTGCACTTCATATATTATATGCCCATTATATATCGATCACATATGGCTCAACATATAAAAGATTTCAACCAATTTTTAATGATGTCTTTTCTCAACACATGCACCATGGATACCATATATATTTCTAAGCCAATGCATTCATATTCAAAATCCAATGCGCCAAATAAAAAGAATTCAGAGCATGCATACACAGTCTTAAAAAAAATGTTTAATGTGGTCTCCAAAAATGTTTAATGGACAAGAAGCATCCAACCACCATTAGCACTCCCACCATTAGACCACTTCCAGTCAGAACACTTCCATATATGCTTTCTCACTGCTTCAGATATTTGCCTTTCCGCTACCTCTGTAATAACTTTCCAAAGAAACCATCTTACATTCCACAAATAATGAACTTAAAATTACACGGTTGAAACTTATGGAGTCTTACACTGTATGGATGGGGGAGAGCGTATGGAGCGCATGGGAGCATATGTCATGGATGTATGGTGGCTATTAATTCACCATACTGGGAATTGAGAACGATTCTCCAGTCGAAGAATAAGCAGTGCATGTATTACCATTATGGATAGCACAACATAGGTAGTGTGGTATTAAAATGAACAGCATGTGAATCAATGGGGTAAATAATCATAAACTAAATAGACACTACAAAATAAACTAGTAGCCATGGCCACAAAGTATATAACTAAATACAACTTACAGACCAACGAGGTGATAGAGACTTCCAAAGTGTGACTCAGAGCCACAATGGCACCACAACACCGATAACTGGGACCTGTGCGGTATTAGACATTAATGAACAACGAGAGGAAGCATATTAACTACACATATGGCAACATATTAATGAGAGGAAGAGTATTAACCATGCATATGGAAGTGTTCAATGTTGCAGAGCCCCACAATATCCATTCCTTACTGCTGCATTGTTCCCTCAATGTAAAAAACTGGAAGTGTCGAAGCCGCACAAGGTGAAAGGTGTGTGTTCATATTCCACAGCTGTCACTGCGATTCCAGTGATACCACTGAGCAGACGGACTATTCAAAGAGAATAAAAAATGCATATGACAGTCAATTCAGGCCTCAAGAGCATGGCAGAGGTGTGAGTTCTGCAAAATAGGAAAGAAACTGACATGAGGACTTACAAAAAATCTAATTTTGGGAGCTCGCTCTGATAACATGTCACACCGGGAGGTAACTCACCAAAACAATTCATTGATTTTCATTTAGGTTGGTCTTTATTATATACATGAGGGAGAGACTATTCATTTCATCTCTTGGTGGCTATTCATATTCTCTATTATTCATTTACATCAATTTTAGTTATTCACCCAATCCTCATGATTAGGTGTCAACAATAGGGATAAGTTCTAAAATTGTGCTACAAAGATCCCTTTTTGTTTGAAATGGAGTTCATATAAATATGGTGCATATCTCCATTGTTCACGTGAAAATAACTTCCATCACTCATCACAAATATAACATATTTTCATATGCTTGGATAGGGCTATAGTGGAATTATTTCTTATTATTCTCATTGAAATTGAAGTTTATTCATGTTTTGTATGGGACTATCCTACTTTATACATTGATTGAGAGGCACTATGAGATTTTATAATGATCATTTGTTGTCTCTTCTTCACTTCTCCTACCTTTCGAGATGATGCAACCAATTCTAAAGTATAGAATGATTTTAATCTTTTAATAATAGATCCAACCGTATAATTGTGGTGGTGCGAGAGTTTCTAGACCATTGTTGTTTGGTTTCCTCTCTTTTTATATTTATATTTCTTTGATGGTCATTTAGAGACATATTTCTTTGTTGTAAATTTTTACACATATGCATCCCATATTTCTATGCCATCGTTCAAGATACACAATGTGCCCATGTGTTGGTTCCAAAGATAATTTTCATATCTAGTCTTGTCAAGGAGCTTTTAATTAGACATGCTCTTAAAGGCATCATTTAGCAATTTGATTAACCTTTATCTTAAACACACAACATGCCTTATCAACTTCTACATGCTAACATTTTCCTTTTTGTAGATTGATAAATCAAGATTTGTGCCCCTTTCTTCATTCTAACTTTCTTTTTGAATATACAGTGCAATTAGTCTTCATCGCTCTTTGATTCTATATTTATTTAACAATTACTTCATTCCTTTTTCTTCCTCTTCCACACCTTTTTTGGCATGCTTTGTTTGTTTTCTACATTTATTTTTTATTCACAGATTGATCTACATTGATTTGCTTTCATAATCTTTTTGAGGCAGTTTGTTATGTGGATACTCATGGAATCTTCTAGAAACTTCTTCTATGACACTTGCCTTTGTAAATTCACTGAGGGATGAGTAAGATATCGAAGAAATCTCCTAGTGGAACTAAGAACTACAAGTGGAATGACACTAATAAAAAACCCAAACATGACTCACAACTCTGCAAACATCTATAAATAGATCCCTCATCTAAGAGATCTAGAGGCTGAAACTTTGTAATTTGTAAAGAAGTGCTCCTAGTTTCTCTTTGAGAAGAAGCATTGTATTTTTGGGTGATCTTTCTTTTCATGAGGTGAAGAGGGCTTTGATGCTGGATGAATGATGATAGATCAAACAATTGGGTTTTAATCATCTATTCTACTATTAATAAAGTTCTTTGAGTTTTCCTCCATATAATCATGTATTTGGGAATCTTGTTGTTTGTGAATGCAATTTTATGGTCAATGTATTTCTCATTCTTCATTGTTTATGATATTATAGATCGAGATGCTTTGATGGGGTTTTGTTGCTTTGTCTCTACAAGTATTTTCTATAGCAGGACAAGTATGAGAGGAGTTGCAATCTCTATCAAGGGAGAGAGAAATCAAGCAAGGAGTCAAGCAGAAGATCAAGGTTGGCCCTCTTTGCTTCTCTCTTATGTATTATACATAAAGGAAATCACAAAGTTCTTTGATTGTTTGTTTCTAAGATAGCAACCCATCTTAGTGGGACGAGAAGATAAAAAAGACACTAGTTTTCCCGGAAACACTGAATCAAGCAACCAATCATTTTTCCAAGAAGAAAATGAAGCATTAAATAAATCTTCATTTACTCTGATATTACATTGTGCCACAACACAATGAGCAGATTCAGATGCTTTACCTTTGTCTATGTCATTAGTTTTACCTTTTTGTTGGTTTCTTTACTGCTCAATTTTGTCCCAAGTTAACCTGCAAGTAGACCCATCATGTGATCCATTCTCTTTGCAGCATATACAGTGTAAATATGACTTTTCTCTTTGAGAGTGTCTGCCACCCCTACCTCTGAAATATCTTCCTCTTCCTGTTCGACCACCTCTTCCTCTAGAAGAATCTTGGGCAAGATTCTTTTCTTTATGAGCAAGGCACACAACCTCTTCAGAAGATTCAGGGGTTGTCCTCTTTCCAAAAGCTTCCTCTCCTTCAGCAAATGTTTTCACAAGAGAGTCAAAGGTAATATCTTTGAAATTTCCATTTTCTTGCAATGACTCAAGATAATTGGAGTAAGTAGGATAAATTGCCTTGAGAAAAGGGATAAAAAAAATATCCAATTCAACCTTAGTGGCTTTTATATTATGCATTATAGATTTTACTTCGGATGCAAGAGCAAGATGATCATTAGTTTTTAATTGAAGGGTCAAGAGTTTAATCATGAGTTGAACAACTTCAATTGCAGAATGTGAGTCATAAAGTTCTTTCAGGTTTTGTAAGGCTTCAAAAGTAGTTGAGAATGGCGAAATATGGCGACTCACCTCTTCACTTATAGATGTTGCAATTAATGCATAGGCTTTGCTATTATTATTTTCCCAAATGGTGAACTCTTTGTCTGAGGTAGGTTGTTTTGGATCTTTGTCTCCATCTCCAACACACACTCTTTTGCACAACTCATTTAAAATGAGGGTGTGTTTTATCATCTGGGACAACTGAGGATAGTTCTCCTTGCTAGTGAAAACTATTCCCACAATAGATATGATTGAATGCATTGTAAAATTTGTGTGCTGTAAAACAAATACTTCTACTGGCAAAAAATCTTTTGTTGTTAACAAAATACTTCTGAAAAAAGAAAACTCTGATATCGCTAGATTCCTTTCATGTAGTTTTTAATTTAACAGAAAACCAGAAAAATGACTAATAAAATTACTAATAATTATGCAGATTTTTATATATAAATAATTTTATTTAAACTAGTATATTTATTTAAATTATAGATTTATTAGAGTCTAAAAGATCTAATTTTTACTTGCAATTTTTAATATTATTTTAGATGTATGTAAAAAACAATATTCTATTTTTAAGATTTTTAAATTTTTTTCAAAGACGATGAACAAAATTTCAACTTTGTTGACAGATAGTCTTATACATAATACTAGACTATAGACTTTACACATCATCTACACGGTAGAAAAGCCTCTAAGCTCAATAATATAACTCAATATAACAGCTTAACAATATTATAGGACCAAATTCTTAATAAAAATTCTTACTATATAAATAAAATTGGTTACTATTATGTATTTTATCATAGATATTATAAACCATTCCGTAATAATTGCATAAAACTAAAGAAGCCTATCAATTTCATAAACATCTTTAAAATTAACCCAAAATTGATGAAAATCAATAAGGAATATTTTAAATTCCTAAATATTTCGCACAAGTTAGATTTGGGTTTTCTTAAAATTGGTTAAAATTTCTTTTGCTAAACTACTTTCGACTCAAATCTAAGACTATGAGTGCGTTCACTTCACAGGCACCCGGCTTTTAGTAGTTTGCTTTTCCACCATTGACGTCTCTGATGATGTCCTTTCATCCAGGGAAAGGGAAGACCGAATTCGGTGGTGTTCGCTTTTGAAGCACCACTTTTGGAATAATAAACCAAAACGCTTATAAAACCAAGGGAATATTATTAAACCCAAGGGATGAATATTATAAACCCAAGGAATATAAACACTAAGATAAATATCATAAACGCTAACATAAATATTTTTCACAATGAGACATTGGAATATGATATACCATGATTGATTTTCATATTGAGACAAATAAACCCTAAAATGAACACGGTTTACCATGATTTACTGCCATTAATTTTCATACTGAGACAATATTTGTCACAATATGATTTTGGACCATGGTTGATCATGGATGATTTTGATATTGACATAATATTTGGCACATTGTGACAATGGGCCATCGTTGATCATCGATGACCATGATTGTAAATCCAAGGGATTTATATTAAACCTTAGGATTAATATTGTAAACCATATGAATAGTATTATACCCTACGAATATGAACCAAATAAACCCAAGGGATTGATATTATAAACATAAGGGGATAATAAACAAAAGGGATTAATTCTTAAACACAAAGGTATTATCAACCCAAGGGATTAATATTATAAATGCAAGATGTATAAACCCTAAAGTGAGTGATATTATAAACCGAAGGGATTTATACTAAAAACCTAAGGGATTAGAAACCCAACAAATTGATAATATAAACACAACAAAATAATATTAAACCCAAGGGATTAATATTATAAACTCAAGGTATATAAATGCTATGATAAATATTATAAACCCAAGGTAATAATAAACCTAAGGGGTTATAAACCCAAGTGAATAATATTAAACCCCAGGGATAAATATTATAAATGTAAGGAATATAAACCCTAAGATAAATATTTTTCACAATGTCATGTTAGAATATGATTGACCATGATTCCTTTTCATATTGAGATAATGTTTGTCACACTGCAATGTTTGACAATGGTTGACCATCGTTGACCATGGTTGATATCTATATTGAGATAATCTTTTTCACAATGCGATGTTGGACGATGGTCGACCATCGATGACCATGGTTGTGATAACGTGATGGTGGAACAAGAAATATTATAAACCCAAAGAATATATACAATATGA
>APFE030056091.1:108054-141980 GCA_000404065.3 Pinus taeda | reverse complement strand
TTTTTTTCTGTATTTGGCTACTCCTATATTAATACAAAATATAATTACAGAGAGGTTGAGGCCTCGAGAGTTCTAGCCGAAGAGAAGGCATGCTTACAGAAAAATCAGTTGAAAAACTAATGAGAAAATCTGCCTAATGACTTGCTTTGAAACTTGATATATCTGGAGACTGTAACTGAAAACCGGGACAGAGTGTTTGGAACCAGTCAAAAAATCAGTACTGCGTAGCTCTTTCGTGACGAGAAGATGATTCATAAATAGGTTGACCCAAGAAAATATCCAAGAGGACAGTGACGAAAAGATGTTGACCATGACAGTAACCAAAAAACTGGAGAGTGTCTCCCGCGCAGGGGAAACTGGCAAGTCAAAATTAGCATACAACCTCATCCTGAGAATTGTAAATCCAGAAATGACTTTGGATCCGGAAGGGATTAGCCGTCTTCTTACAACAACTGAACAAAAATAGAAGGTGTAGACCTCTTCATTCTTCATGCGAGGTTGGAGGCGATTCTTCAACAATGCGGCAGCCGAATTGGTCAGAATCTTCCGGCTCAGAGGATTGGTCCTCTTTACCTGAAGAAACACCCCCTTCAGGAGTGCTCGAACTGGAGTGGATGGTCATTTCCTGTATTGTTGAGCCCCCTGGGTCCTTGCATTGAGTAATCTCAATCTACAAGGAATCGTTCTCATCTGCCATCTTTAGCTCTAAGGGAGCCCCTAGACCAATAGCCCCTAAACCGACAATGTCTTCACACAACTCAACGATGATTGACGAAATGAAAGAGGAATTGTCTAGAGAGGAGGGGAAGCGAAAGTGAGCCGTGTGATATTTGGAGTGGGGAGAGCACGTTTCGGTGATGAACTGCCCTCAACCCCTGCCACGACCACTTCCGGTCACAGGGTATCTATCAAAGTAGAAGCCCGAAGCATGAGACGAAGGGTCTGATGTTGTGGAGGAAGGCTGGCGGGAGACATGGCCACGAGAGCTACCTCTTCTGTAGCTCATCCTAGAGCGTACTCTAGGGATTTTGAAGTTTGCAGGATGAGCGGAACAAACAACAGTGGAGGAGACTGAGAGGGAGCGGCAGAGGAAGATGTAGAACTGATTAATAGGAGCATGAAAGCACTGATGGATGGCAACGCCTTGATCATGAGCTAGACAGTACTCTGATCTGTCTCAAGAGTGAGGAGCTTTAGTCTCGCTAGACCAGCTTGAGCATAAGGGAGGAGCCAAAATGAAAAACAAGCAGAGCACCATTACAATTAAGCTATCAAACTGGAATGTGGTCGGGAGTTGCGTTAAAGCAACATTTAATTTGTTGTCCTAAGTCATTAATACATTTCTCATGCGAAGCTAGCTGGTGATGGTGATGAGCCACGCACCCACCCTCCATGTTGTTGTCGTGCTATGCACCATACTATACACACGCATCCGGGTTGCCCTATGATAAATATTATAAACCCTAAGATAAATATTTGTCACAATGCGACATTGCAATATGGTTGGCCATGATTGATTTTCATATGGAGATAATGTTTGTTACAATGTGACAAACAATGATTGACCATTATTAACCATGGTTGATTTTCATATTGGTAAAATGATTGTCACAGTGGGACATTTGTTGATTTTCATATTGAGAAAATATGTATCGCAATGTGGTGTTGGAGCATGGTTGACCATGATTATAAACCCAATGGATTTATATCCTATAATAGTATAAACCCAATGAATGATATTATATCCTAAGAATATGAAGCCATAAATTAATAAACCCTATAAATTATTATTTTATAGACTTTTTTAATTAAAAAGATTCAAAATATAGTGCAAAATCTTAAAAACAAATGAGTAATAGATATTGGGTTTTTCAAAAATAAATTCACATAAAATAAAATGATATGATAATAATAAAATCATTTACTATAATCTCATTTGAATATATTAAAGTTTTTAAAAATATATCATGTGAAACATTATTGATGGAATTTTAAATCTATAAATTTACAATTTTTTAATGTATGATATATTTCAAAAATTGATGAAGAAAAAAAAAACCAATTTTATATTTTTACTTCATCTATTTTACTTATAGTCAATTTACAATAAATGCATTTCAAATTTTAAGAATAAAAATACATTTCAAAGCATCAACCATAATTTCGAAATTTCATAATTTATTAAACATGGAGAAACTTATCATAGAGCTCATTAATATAAATAATATAATTCATAAATAAACTATTTCAATGCCATGTTACATAAAATATTTCAATGTCAAGTAATATGTACAGTGAAAAGAAATAAATTTTAATGGTTAAAACATTTTTAAGTATTTCAAGTAATGTTATTATTTTATATTTGGGCTATATTTTTTTGGCAATTTTATCTTTGAGATCGAAATATTTTTTTTCAAAATATTCATTTAAAAAAAATACACAAGAAGAAATTATATCACTCTAAACAATTCTTATATTTGTGATTAAAATATATCAATACTGATCTTTAAAGAAAAAACTAATAAGGTTAGCTTGCAATTTAAAAATTTGTTATTGAATGATTGCTAATTACTTTTAGAGCACAAATTTATTCGCACTATTTTACCTAATTCTACACGAATCCTCAACTGAAAACCTAGGACAGATCAAATTCATAACTAAGTTAATTTTATACATTTGTATTTGTAAAGTAAGACAAGTTCCTTAAACACTTATTAAAACCATTAACATCTAAACCACACTTAGTTACTAATTTTATAGCAGAAACATAATTAATCTCATGGCGATTCGTGACATAAGTTGGTCAAACATTGTATTCCTCATTTCTGCAATATTCCTTTTGAGAGTCAAGGTCCCATAAGTCAGCCTCATGATTCAATATCAAATGCCAAAACTTCTCATAGATGTTTTCCATGTTAAATTTTCCACTATTAGAATGTTGTGGCAGTGTACAAATATGTGTTTTCTCAGATATTGGTAAAGAAGATAGGGAAGTAAGTTTTTTCCATTATTATACCTTGTTATATATGGTATGGAAAACTTTCTTAGTAATCAAAGAAGATGCAATATTTAGAACTTGTAGCCGACATTCTTCTAGCATGAGCAAAAGATTGGAGTAGAAAATATGATCTTTGAACATGTTGAGGGACATATTAACGCCATAATTGATGAAAATTATTTTCACCATAGTGAAGACATAGGAAAATAACTTGTTATATATTTTCTTATATATAAATAAATGTTATAAATAATAATGAGGAAGTTATCATGTAGGAACTATTTAGAATTGAAATAAACTCAATTAGCGGGTGGGAAGCCACGCGACAAGAATATAATATTTTCAATTTATAAGAGTAATGAAACATTTTTGTAAATAAAAATTGCTTATATATAAATGAGTGTTATAAATAATAGTGAGGGACTTATTAGAATTGGAATAATCTCAACATGGAGGAGCTTATTAGAATTGGAATAATCTTATGGAGGAACATATTAGAATTGGAATAATCTCAACATGGATGAACTTATTAGAATTGGAATAATACCAAATCCCTAGGAAGTTGGTCGGTGGGGAGACACATGGCACAAATTCATTTATTTTTTAATTGATTAAAATTAATGGACCTATTTTCTAAATAAAATTGGCTTATATAGAAATGAATTTTCAATAATAATGAGGAAATTATTAGAATTAGAATAATCTCAACATGGAGGAACTTAATGGATTTGAGACTTCTGTGATTTGCATTTTGTGTGGTTATGTCTTCCAGATCCATCGCATTTTACTATTTTATGTATTGACATTTTGAACCATCCTCCATTGTTTATGGATGAAATTATTAGAACTAGAATAATTTCAAATCCCTAGGAAATTGGTCGGTCGGGAGCCATGTGACACAAATCTACTTTTTTGAATTTATTAAAGTAATGGATCATTCTGCTAAATAAAATTTGCTTATATATAAATGAATGTTATAAATAATAATTAGGAATTTATTACAATAGACTAATACGAACATGGAGGAACTTATTAGAATTGGAATAATCTAAAATCCCTAGGAAATTGGTGGGTGGAAGCCACGTGGCACAAATATTTATTAAAACTCAATTGGACCTAAAAAATTATAATACATTGCAGTAGTTGATAAACCTTATGAAGAGGCATATACTAAGCATATTCATTCGAGAATCAATCTAGTCCCTCACTTTAAAAAAATCAACAAACCTCCTTCCATTTAAATTTCTTATATATGCGCATATAGATGAATAAATGATTTTAATATCTATATTGACAAATTTATTTTAATATCAAATTTAGTTAAATTATAAACATATATGTATATATGAGCCACAATAAAATATTTCAATGTGAAAAGGGACTAAGTAATTGAAAGTGAAAAGGTTGAAAGTAAAAGTGAAATGTATTTAAAAGATATTAATAGAAAAAAAAGGTTTAATGTGGGCAACATAATCCATAAATATAATATCTAAATGCTCATGCTAACTAAATTATTTCAATGTAAACCATTTACATATCATATACGATTATATATATATATATATTCCTCGTGGAAAAATCGTAATTTTATTAATTAAAAATGATCAAAATTACATGTGATAGATGCTGAAGTGTATATGTAGTAATAACAGGTTCTGATTTCTAAGAATACGTAAAAGAATAATCTATTCTTTCCTACCTTTATTTTTTTCCACTTTTCGCAACCACCAATGTTGTAAGTGGATGTTACAATAGAAAATTCATTCTCACTACAATTAGCTTATCCTTCTTTGCCAGAGTCAGATCCTTCTGAGCCATGTAATCGTTTACTGCCACTATATTTTGTTGTGTGCCCCTCAAACTGTTGTGGAGTATTGTTGGTCATTGTATTATTACTATGTTGTGCTCTGTGTTATCCTTCCGTGGATTAATTTGTCTAGTCTGGTCCATATTTTCCACAATATTCTTTGCTATCTCCTCTTCTTCTATTGTTTCATCTAGATACTCAATGTGTTGTCCACCATTTGGTTTTTGTACTGGTTTCTTGCTTCTTTTGGTTTATTTGTTTCATGTGGGAAGGTGCTAAGAAGATGACCTATTTCTTGACAGCGCCGACAACGGAATTTTGTGTTTTCATAATCTAGTGGTTGGTTCCACTATGTTTATGGATCAAAATCATGATGTCGGGTAATCCTTGACTAAGATCTAGCTCAACACATATTTTGGAAAAGGTGAAGATGCCTCTCATGACTCTTTATGTTTTTTCCTTGAGAAATTTTCCTAGTGCATTCCCCATTGCTTCTAATACTTTGAGGTGCTAGAAATGTTTTGGGAGATTGTGTATCCTTACCCAAATGAGTATTTTTTATACCACCATAGTATTGGTATAAAATTCTGGGAAGCAAGGGGTTCATGAAAATCCCTACATTTCGCTACAACCAGGGTCCCTCATTGAGTTCATATTCCTTGTCTTTGATTATGTCAAATTTGACAATAAAGAACCCCTTAGAGCGTAGGTGGATATCACAATTTGTAGTCCATGCGTTATAAATCCATTGATATAAATCATCTTATTTGGGCCAAAAACCATTAAATTTGCAGATGATAGCCTTAGCATAGAATTCTACACATAGATCATTTACCTCAGGCATAAAGACTGTCAAGGCTAGGATCTGCGATTTTTGCTCCACTATGTAAGGTCGATGGAGATATGGTGTTGGTGATGGTTTGGTGTTGGATTCTACCTTTCGTTTGACAACATCTTTAAAGGAAGCCTTGCCCTTTGAGAAATATCCAAACAATCCTCCTCTCCATCTGAGATTTAGAGTAATGACTGAGTCTGTGACAATTCCATAGTTCTAGATAGTGTAATTATCCTGCATAGTTTCCCCTACATATAACAAACTTTGTAAACTTGCAATGATATCTGTATGTGCTTGGATTTCATACTTTAGTTCCCTTATCATCCTCCCCTTCAAAATTTGCATGCAGAGAATCCTGCTTGCAATTTTTTTATGAATATTTGGATGAGTTTTGGGTTTTTGGTTGGAAGATTAGACCTTGACAATGTTGGATCTACTGGTTCTAATGGATCTAGTCAATTCCATTCCATCTTTGTTACTTGAAGTTTTCTTGCTCGATCGGCATAACTAGACAAGGTATTTTGAATTCCTTCGAGTGTTTCTAATGTCGGTACTTGGAGATCCTCGGGTGTGTTGGGCATTGGTTCGTGGTTGTCATGTTCATTTGTTGGTGTGTGTTGTAGATCTGGTCCATTGAGTTTTCATTTTCACATTATTCACCAGCGTTCGTCATATGCAGACCCAAGGTATCCTTTAACTGATGGTCTTTTGCGACTCTCTGCCCTCAAACAATGTTGCATGACTTCATATTCAACTTTTATGTTGTAGGTCTTCACTTTGGTGCCCCATTCCTCCTGATGTGTGTAACCCCAATCCTAAGGTAGAGATGAACCCCTCAATCATTGATCCTTAGGCTGTACTGACTTCCTTGAGTGAAAATCCACTACAAGGGTTGTTGAGTTAGGAGTATAAGTCTAAGCTATAGACCCAGGTATAGAGTTATGCTCCAGATATGGGATATTGTAACTTATCCCCAGAAAAGGAGGAAGTTCTATTCTCGGGGAGGTCCAATCGATCATTATCAAATAGAGGTCGGTGTCTGTACTTCTCCAACTTGGTAAAAATATTATATGAGTATTTTTTGGTAAGACTCCATTAAATTTTATTTCATAGGCATCAGATTTGTAATTTATGATGTAGATCGATCATATACATTTAGAGCTGGGCATTGCGTGGGCAGATCTAGTTCGTGGGAGCACTGATCTGATGGGAGATGGTTTGATCAATAAGCGTGACCTTTTTTCCATGCGAGATCATGCTATCATTGTAAAAAAACCCTGGTTCTATCGCAGGTGCTTGAGCTTAGTGTGATCATCTTGTCTTTCTTCAGATCTAAACCACTTCTAGTGCATTCATAGATAGCCCAGATCAGAGGCCAGCAGATATTCACTAGATAGCACCTTGAACCAAGTCTACTTCTCTCGCCATCTCAGTTCAATATATATCTATATACTATATAATATATATATATATATATAGTATAATATATGTCTATATATATATATTATTATATATATATATATATATTATAGTCTATATATATATATAATATATATATATAGTATTAGAAAAATAAATTGTTATTATCATTATTTTTACATTTTCGCTCTTTTATTAAGAGTTAAGTTTGAGTGTCCCTGATCTGGGCGGAGGTGTACGGGTAGGAGGAATCGGAGAAGGGCCATCCAGACTAGCGCGCGCCATCAATGCGGGAAATCATCAGGTGGACGGATGTGACGTGAAGCAAGGAAGACCACATCTCAAGAGAAAGGGCAGGTGGCATGATGAGAAACAATGGAGAAGGAAACGGTGGCGAATACATGATACAGTAGAGGTTAGGTGGCAAACATCGTTTAAGAAGAAGAGCAGAACAATCGGCAAACATTTTGAGACGAGAGAAGGTGGCGAGGAGCAGGGTAAGGTGGCAGGTAGTCGAGAGACCCAGTGTTCATTACCAGACGAGAAACATGGTGGAAAGAGGAAGGAGAGAGCAGCATGTACAGGACGAAGGAGGAAGGAATAACAAGGGAGAACCGAAATAGATGCAGGTCGAAGACGACAGCACCGAGGAAGAAGAACCAAAGATTGGGAAATGGAAAGGCTGGATAAGGGGCACATTCGAAACTGGGAAGAGTAGCAGAGCCAGAACGGTGAAGCAAGGGTCCCGGAGGAGAAGCCGAGGGCGTGGTCGACTGTGTCAGGTACCCCAAGGCGATCCGGAGACTCGGGCTGGTAATCAACAGAAGAGAGGCAGATGCTCCATGGAACAGGCAGCAAGGGATGCAAAGTAGGCATATATCAAAGGGATAGATAGTGATATCAGGAGGATGATCGACGCCATGGAGTTCAGTGTCCTGGAGGAACCTGTGGGCCTTGAAATGGAAGAATGGAGCACATTGCTTCCAAACCCGGGGAATACGCATGGACGCGTGACCCTGTACAAATGCACTCTTCACATGTACTGGGTTACGAAACACTTGCTAGCCTGAGCTATGGAGCAGGTAGCTGTCGAGATGGCTGAGATCACCCATGGAATGCCTGCTATGCAAAGGAAATGAACAACCTACAACAAATGATGCGAAACCAAAACAATAAAATCGAAGAAGTCCGGGCCTTATTGAAGGATTTAGCTATGGCAAAGCGGGAGGAAGGATGAAAACAAGAAATCTGGGTAGATTAGAATGTCTTAGCTGCTTCTTTTTTTATTTTTGTTATAGAATTTAGAAAACCATTCTGAAAAGCAGTTTTATTATAAGATGTAGTCGTGTTATAGTGATGGGATGAGATTTTGGGGTTTAATGATGCAAGTGCATCTCACCCTTTTATTAATTAAAGAAAAATCCAAGTGGAGCGATGAAGATGTGGACTAGCGAAGCTGAATCGAAGGAGAAAAATAAGAAAATCTACTTTAAAATAGAGTTAAAGCGATTTAAAGCAGTTAAAGAAAAATCAAAGAGAGAATGGATAAGTCTCGATAGAGTTCCTATTGTTAACAGCCATGCACTCTTTTGGGGAGTTTTTTTGGAAAAAAATCAGGAGAGGATAGGATCGGTCCTTCCTAAGACTTATTATATAAATGTAATGCAATAGGAGTGTAATAGATATCTTATTTGTGAGGAAATTTGTGAGTGAGCTAGATGTAGCCGAGCGTGAGCTCGTTTTTAAGGCTGAAATGCCTTAATTTTGTAACTATTCAATAAATATATAATAAAGTGTGTTCCTGTTTTGTGTTAATTTTATACGCTTATGTGTTTTATAAATAAGTTAATTTTATACGCGCTGACAGTAAACGCAGGGGAGCCAGAGTCTCTTCTACTTCAACTCTGTTATTTTGAGAAGTCCTAAATTTTATCTTGAGTTCTGGCCAAGTGGAATTATAAAATCCCAGCTATTGCGTACAATGATACTGCGAAAGGTACTTTGGCATTTGGTTTATATCATGTTTTTGTTTATGTGATTGTTTAGCCAGCGTGCAACGCAAGATAGATCGGTTTCTGGAGAGGAGCAATTAGAAGTGGTTTCAACTTTTCGAATTATTGGGAATTGGGATTTTGGTAAAACCCCAAAATCTCATCCCATCATTTTGGTATCAGAGCAGGGAAAGGATTCTTGAGAGAAGAAAGAAGATGCGAGCAGAAGCTGAAAGAGGTATAGTTATGTTAAAGATGGAGATTTTATGGTCTTTCTATTGTGCAGATGGTGGCAACGGAAGGTGAGAAGATTTGCAGCAACCTAGAGAAGGATGCCAAAAGACCAAGTGCGGAGGGCTTGGTGAGGTATCATGTAACAGAGGAGACTGTTACTGTAGAGGTTAGTTGCAGCTCACAAAAATCATGGATGCAGTTCTAGTGAAGGAATGTAGTGGATAAAATTGCTATTACAAAGACGAGAAGCATATGACCAGGAGGTCATAAATTTTTGTGCCTTGGGAGTCTGATGCAGGTGCATCTCACCCTTTTCTTAATTGAAGAAAAATCTAAGTGGAGCGATGAAGACGTGGACCAACGAAGCTGAATCAAAGGAGAAAAATAAGAAAATCTACTTCAAAATAGAGTTAAAGCGATTTAAAGCAGTTAAAGAAAAATCAAAGAGAGAATGGATAAGTCTCGATAGAGTTCCTATTGTTAATAGCCATGCACGCTTTTGGGGAGTTTTTGTGGAGAAAAATCAGGAGAGGATAGGATCGGTCCTTCCTAAGACTTCTTATGTAAATGTAATGCAATAGGAGTGTAATAGATATCTTATTTGTGAGGAAATTTGTGAGTGAGCTAGATGTAGCCGAGCGTGAGCTTGTTTTTAAGGCTGAAATGCCTTAATTTTGTAATTGTTCCGTAAATATATAATAAAGTGTGTTCTTGTTCTGTGTTAATTTTATAGGCTTATGTGTTTTATAAATAAGTTAATATCGTTCAATTGTGATTGTTGTACGCGCTGACAGTAAACGCAGGGGAGCCAGAGTCTCTTCTACTTCAGCTTTGTTATTTTGAGAAGTCCTAAATTTTATCTTGAGTTCTGGCCAAGTGGAATTATAAAATCCCAGCTATTGCGTACAGTGATACCGCGAAAGGTACTTTGGTGTTTGGTTTATATCATGTTTTTGTTTATGTGATTGTTTAGCCAGCGTGCAGCGCAAGATAGATCGGTTTCTGGAGAGGAGCAATTAGAAGTGGTTTCATCTTTTCGAATTATTGGGAATTGGGATTTTGGTTAAATGATGTGGGAGAAACCAGTAAAAAAGCAAACAAACCGGACCAGAAGATCAAAATAGAGAAAAGCTTGTTTTAAAGCAGAAAAGTGAATTTAAAGCGGATAATTTAAAGCAGATAAGATGGATACAGCCATGCACGCTTTTTGGAGAGCTTTCATTGTAGAAAAACTAGGAGAAAATCTTATCAATTCTTCCTAATGCATCTTATATAAATCTAATGTAATAGGGTGTGAGGGATATATGTTTTGTGAGGAAAAACTGTGTGAGTAAAATGTAGTCGAGCGTGAGCTCGGTTTAAGGCTGAAATGCCTTAATTTTGTAAGTGTTTTGTGTAATATATAAAACTCAGTTTAGTGTTGTTTGTACACCCTGCGTGTTAAGCTATGGATTTGTAATTAAATCTATAAGTTAATTTCTGTGTGCGACTTTGCATGTGTAGTATTCTCTGTTTTATTTGAATGAAGAAATGCGAGAATGTTTTAGTCTCTGTTTTAAGGTGCGTATACTGTCCACTCTAATGTATGTATGATTCGATTGGAATGTTGTGGTATTATATGTGAATGCTGTGGCATTTCCATTGGGACACTGTGGAAATTAACGTATACCATGGCAGTTAAAACAAACTATATACGGTGCGCTGTCCACCAAAAATTCAATACGCTGCCACTATAAATTCAATACAGTATGGATTTGGTATATTACATATGTGAATTGTGGTGTTTGTTAAAAATTCTGTGCGCATATTTCCTTACACTCTGGTTTCATTCTTAAGAACCGCGGTTGGATATTCCTATTGTAGCGCAACGGAAAGTTTAGTTCCAGCGACCGGGAATTTAATAGTTCTGTTGTTTTAGGAGGTGTGACAGTTTATAAAATAACCTGATACAATGTGCAGCGCATGGGAGCAGAGCCAACACTCTTCAACCCTTCCGGCCCGATCTAGAGAATGGCAGATGGGAGCTCTCACAGATACTACATGATGCTAGATTTAATGAAGATCGATGGTAAATTGATTAAAAGGCTTCCGAAAAGATTGAGTGGGCAATAACCCACAGGTCCAGGATCTTGTTTTTTTAAAGAAATTGGGATTTTGGGAAACCCCCAAAATCTCATTTTCATCAGTTGGTATCAGAGCAGCAAAAGGATTCCTACCAGAAGGAAGAAGAAAGTAGAGGAAGGTGAGAAGATTGCAATAGCCTAGAACGGTTACCAAAAGACCAAGTCGAGAGGAGAGCTTGGTGAGGTAAGAGGCAGCAAGGAGGACTTGCTGTTGCAGAGGTTGATTGCAGCTCACAAGTTGAAGATATTATGAAGACGAGAAGCATATGACCAGGAGGTCATAAATTTTTGTGCCTCGGGAGTCTGATGTGGGAGCATCCAGCAACAGAGAAAACAAACTGGACCAGAGGATCAGAATAGAGAAAAGCTTGTTTTAAAGCAGAAAAGTGAATTTAAAGTGGATAATTTAAAGCAGATAAGATGGATACAACCATGCACGCTTTTTGGAGAGCTTTCATTATAGAAAAACTAGGAGAAAATCTTATCAATTCTTCCTAATGCATCTTATATAAATCTAATGTAATAGGGTGTGAGGGATATATGTTTTGTGAGGAAAAACTGTGTGAGTAAAATGTAGTCAAGCGCGAGCTCGGTTTAAGGCTGAAATGCCTTAATTTTGTAAGTGTTTTGTGTAATATATAAACCTTGGTTTAGTGTTGTTTGTACACCCTGCGTGTTAAGCTATGGATTTGTAATTAAATCTATAAGTTAATTTCTGTGTGCGACTTTGCGTGTGTAGTATTCTCTGTTTTATTTGAATGAAGAAATACGAGAATGTTTTAGTCTCTGTTTTAAGGTGCGTATACTGTCCACTCTAATGTACGTATGATTCGATTGGAATGCTGTGGTATTATATGTGAACGTTGTGGGATTTCCATTGGGATGTTGTGGAAATTAATGTATACCGTGGCAGTTAAAACAAACTATATATGGTGCGCTGTCCACCAAAAATTCAATACGCTGCCACTATAAATTCAATATAGTATGGATTTGGTAATGTTACATATGTGAATTGTGGTGTTTGTTAAAAATTCTGTGCACATAATTCCTTACAATCTAGTTTCATTCTTAAGAACGGTGGTTGGATATTCCTATTGTAGCGCAGCGGAAAGTTTAGTTCGAGCGACCGGGAATTTAATAGTTCTGTCGTTTTAGGAGGTGTGACAGTTTATAAAATAACCTCATACAGCGTGCAGTGCATGGGAGCAAAGCCAACACTCTTCAACGCTTACGGCCCGATCCGGAGAATGGCAGATGGGAGCTCTCACAGATATTGCATGATGCTAGATTTAATGAAGATCCATGGTAAATTGTTTAAAAGGCTTCCGAAAAGATTGAGTGGGCAATAACCCATAGGTCCAGGATCTTGTTTTTTTAAAGAAATTGGGATTTTGGGCAACCCCCAAAATCTCATTTTCATCAGTTGGTATCAGAGCAGGGAAAGGATTCTTGCCAGAAGGAAGAAGAAAGTAGAGGAAGGTGAGAAGATTGCAATAGCCTAGAACGGTTACCAAAAGACCAAGTCGAGAGGAGAGCTTGGTCAGGTAAGAGGCAGCAAGGAGGACTTGCTGTTGCAGAGGTTGATTGCAGCTCACAAGTTGAAGATATTACGAAGACGAGAAGCATATGACCAGGAGGTCATAAATTTTTGTGCCTCGGGAGTCTGATGCGGGAGCAACCAGAAACAAAGCAAACAAATTGGACCAGAGGATCAGAATAGAGAAAAGCTTGTTTTAAAGCAGAAAATCGAATTTAAAGTGGATAATTTAAAGCAGATAAGATGGATACAACCATGCACGCTTTTTGGAGAGCTTTCATTATAGAAAAACTAGGAGAAAATCTTATCAATTCTTCCTAATGCATCTTATATAAATATAATGTAATAGGGTGTGAGGGATATATGTTTTGTGAGGAAAAACTGTGTGAGTAAAATGTAGTCGAGCGTGAGCTCGGTTTAAGGCTGAAATGCCTTAATTTTGTAAGTGTTTTGTGTAATATATTAACCTGGGTTTAGTGTTGTTTGTACACCCTGCGTGTTAAGCTATGGATTTGTAATTAAATCTATAAGTTAGTTTCTGTGTGCAACTTTGCATGTGTAGTATTCTCTGTTTTATTTGAATGAAGAAATGCGAGAATGTTTTAGTCTCTGTTTTAAGGTGCATATACTGTCCACTCTAATGTATGTATGATTCGATTAGAATGCTGTGGTATTGTATGTGAACGTTGTGGCATTTCCATTGGGACGCTGTGGAAATTAACGTATACCGTGGCAGTTAAAACAAACTATATACGGTGCGCTGTCCACCAAAAATTCAATACGCTGCCACTATAAATTCAATACAGTATGGATTTGGTATATTACATATGTGAATTGTGGTGTTTGTTAAAAATTTAGTGCGCATAATTCCTTACACTCTGGTTTCATTCTTAAGAACGGTGGTTGGATATTCCTATTGTAGCGCAGCGGAAAGTTTAGTTCCAACGTCCGGGAATTTAATAGTTCTATCGTTTTAGGAGGTGTGACAGTTTATAAAATACCCTGATACAGCGTGCAGCGCATGGGAGCGAAGCCAACACTCTTCAACGCTTCCGCCCCGATCCAGAGAATGGCAGATGGGAGCTCTCACAGATATTGCATGATACTAGATTTAATGAAGATCCACGGTAAATTGATTAAAAGGCTTCCGAAAAGATTGAGTGGGCCATAACCCACATGTCCAGGATATTGTTTTTTTAAAGAAATTGGGATTTTGGTTAACCCCCAAAATCTCATTTTCATCATATAGGAAACCAGTATATAGTTTAGAACTCGTTTTTGGATGTTGGCAAGCTATGTGAAACTGATAGTAAGACATTTTCGAACTATGATAATATGGTACTATGAATGCCCAGCATACTTGGTTTCCCTTCGGGGCAGGTTGAGGGCATAGTTTTTGTACAATTTTAATATGGTTGTAAATAATAGAACTCGAAACACCATAGATTACAAAAGAAAAAAGAGTTAAGTTTGAGTGGAACAATATTTGCTATAACTACATGTTTACGCTATTTTATTACATGTATTGAAAGGATTTTCAAGGAGTTGAATTCATTTATGTATTAAAAATTCAATTTAAGAAAATTATATATATATATATATATATAATATATTATATATATATATCTAACCATCATCTATCAAATCCCTAAAGATAGGTAATAGCTGGAAATAATTTTTTTGAAATTTTATATTATAAACAAAATCTATACTACAAAAAATTTTATTCTTCTTAACTCTCCCCTTACTAAATTTTATATTGATAAAACATATACATTTAATGTATCAAAATATATATTAAATTATTTCTCTAATTAAATTTTTAAAAATATTTACATTTAAATTAATTTGTCATACCTATTTTAACTTATTCGATAGAGAACAATTTGGATAAGACAACGTGATGAATTTTGAATGTAATAACTTAAATTTTTAAAGTTTTGTAATAAGAATGTACTTTGAAACAATAAAATACATGAAAATAGCTTAGATAATAGAACAATTTGGATTAGACGACATGGTAATACCTTAATTCATTTATTTCAATATTTTATGAAAATATTCCATAGAGAAAAATAAGACAATTTCGACAGGATGACTTGGTGATGTTTTAATTTTTAATTTTATTACTTTTATTAAAATATAAATGGAATAATTTATAAATAAAATACGATAAGGGAAAAATACAAACTTACTATTGGATTTACTTAGGGTTTTGTTTTTAATAAAAATGGAATAATTTATAAATAAAATACGATAAGGGAAAAATACAAACTTACTATTGGATTTACTTAGGGTTTTGTTTCTACAAAGAAATTGATCACAATTTGACTTATAACTAACAAGTCAGTATAGTTATTTTTTAAATCATGATTCCTAAGATCGAAAATTCCTATGTGATGTATTACATAGATTACTTAATGTGTAATACAAGATTGAATCATATATATATCTCAAAAATTTTAAAGATCATGATGAACTTTAATCTCCAAAATATTGATATAAATTGTTTTGTTGATACTTATATGCTGAAGGAGAATATGGAATATTTAAATAGTGTGAAGAGTGAAATTAATTTATATTTATAGGGTCACAATAAACATATATATAGATAAATGGAGCTTTATTAGTTAGTGATATTTTGTTAATAAGTTGAAAAAAAATTAAAATATAAGAGTTTTTAAATTTGATAAAAGTGGATGTAGTGTTATCATGAATTTAGACTATGTAGTCAAGCCCACACACCACTTATGTAATACTACGAACTTTAGAAAAACACTTAATAGGATCTCAAATGAGGTATCCAATGCAACAGAGAAAATCCAATTTGGATGAGAATATATGTATAAAATTAAGTATTAACTCTTGTAATTCTTATGATTTGTGAATTTCCAAAAAAACCATAAAGATGCTTTATGGATTTCTAAAAATTCACAAGGATCTACTCGTTTTAGGCATATAGTTAACACCATTTAGGGACAAGTCAACAAGTTAATTAATTATTTAATATAAACTCTCAAATATTTAAATATTATGGAGGTAAAAATGAATTTTTTATTAAATATTTTACATTTTTTTTAAAATTGGTTAAAGATGTTGTTATCACCTAGATTGACTTCATGAAGAATGGAGGCAATTCTAGGGTAACCACAAACCAAGCTTAACCTCATAGCTAGCCTTACCAAACTGTGAGAGCGCTCTCTCCTTATGAATCTTAGTCAAGATGACTAGATCAAGAACAAAATTTTATGCTAGGAATAGTAGCTCAAAAGGTTTGATGGAATTTGTTGTTGTTTTTTGCGAGATCAAGAGGAGCTGGGCAATTTTGGGTTTGGGAAACTAAGTCAAAATTGCAGGGGATTCCATGGGCAAGGTAGGTATGATCTTCAACACCTTAAACTTGATCGGGTGAAAGGCTAGACTCGTGAGGTGCTAGGAAAGGCCTGAGTAAGTTAGGAATCCTTCCTAAATAGAAGAAAAAACATGAAATACTGTTGTTTTACCAAGGCAGAGCATTAAAACCTAATGTATTCCACCTATCTCACTTGAAAACAACCAATCATAAGCAATTATATGGCAGATGCATACATAAATAACATGAGAACATATTAACAAAAGAAAAAACACATGCTAAAGGCCATACCACAAGAATACCATAAAAATACCTGCAACTCTATTAGTTCCCTGCCAAAAACAATACAAAATGATGAGTGTTCAGTTCATGAGCATCCAACTGAAGCCAAACCCACCAAATGACAAATAAAACACATACTATATACATCTAAAATACTCATCCTAACCTTCAGGGGTCGAATCCATGATAAGAGGGGCTATTTCAACTATTTCCCAACAAAGCACGGAAACAATACAAAATGATGAGTGTTCAGTTCATGAGCATCCAACTGAAGCCAAACCCACCAAATGACAAATAAAACACATACTATATACATCTAAAATACTCATCCTAACCTTCAGGGGTCGAATCCATGATAAGAGGGGCTATTTCAACTATTTCCCAACAAAGCACTGGAATATAAGTAGTCAAACAACCTACCTCTAAAAAGGTGGAAACAGATTCATTTTCCTCAAAACTACCTCTAACTAATGAATTTACCCGCTAACACTATTTTACTATTACATTTACATGCCATGTCATCAATTACATGAGTGAAATCATCCATGAGAAGAGAGAGATATCAAATTCACAGTCAAAACAAGCTAATTGTGGTCTTCTGAGCAAAATGGTCATAAGCGCAGCGCCACTAGTCCTAAGCATAGTGCCGAATTCCACATGATTTTGGAGGCATTCCCCTTAGCCAAATTAAGCCCATGATAGCTCGCTAGAAAGGCCTTCAAGTCTAGTTTTTGGAACACCTAGATTGTTTGAATCTGGAGGTCATTTGCCCCCTCAAAACTTGAATCTACCAAGACTACTTTTGTGTGTGCAAAAAGTGGCAGAGAGGTTATTTTTTGGTAGGTTTTTGACCTTTTGGTGAACCAGATCTACTCCAAAATTTCTAAAAATTTGCAAGCGACATGCCGTCATTATTCTGAATCCAAAAATGTCAACCTTTCCTCTAATGGATACTTTAGGGAAAAGCACAACACCCGTGGCACTACTCTTCTAGCCAAATTTTCTATGTTAAAAATTTCAAAATTTCAAAAATGAAAAAACTCCTCAGAATTTTCCCAAATTTGGCATGGAGCACAACCATCAAGTAACTTGGTTGAGCAAGGTAGGTATGATCTTCAACACCTTAAACTTGATGGGGTGAAAGGCTAGACTCGTGATGTGCTAGGAAAGGCCTGAGTAAGTCAGGAATCCTTCCTAAATAGAAGAACAAATAGGAAATATTGTGGTTTTACCAAGGTAGAGCATTAAAACCTAATGTATTCCACTTATTTGACTTCAAAACAACCAATCCAAAGAATTTATATGGAAGATGCATACATAAATAACATGAGAACATATTAGCAAAAGAAAAAACACATGCTAAAGGCCATACCACAAGAATACCATAAAAATACCTACAACTCTTAGTTTCCTGCCAAAACTAATACAAAATGATGAGTGTTCAGTTCATGAGCATCGAGCTGAAGCCAACCCTACCAAATGACCAAGAAAACACATAATATATACATCTAAAATACTCATCTTGACCTTTGGGGGTCGAATCCATGATAAGAGGGGCTATTTCAACTATTTCCCAACAAAGAACTGGAATATAAGCAGTCAAACAACCTACCTCTAAAAAGGTGGAAACATATTTATTTGCTTAAAAACTACCTCTAACTAATGAATTTACCCTCTAACACTATTTTACTATTACATTTACATTCCATGTCATCAATTACATGAGTGAAATCATCCATGAGAAGAGAGAGATATCAAATTCACAGTCAAAACAAGCTAATTGTGGTCTTCTAAGCAAAATGGTAATAAGCACAGCGCCACTAGTGCTAAGCATAGTGCCGAATTCCACATGATTTTGGAGGCATTCCCCTTAGCCAAATTAAGCCCATGATAGCTCGTTGGAAAGGCCTTCAAGTATAGTTTTTGGAACACGTAGACTGTTTGAATTTGGAGGTCATTTGCCGCCTCAAAAATTGAATCTACGAAGACTGCTTTTGTGTGTCCAAAAAGAGGCAGAAAGGTCATTTTTTGGTAGGTTTTTGACCTTTTCGTGAACCGGATCTACTCCAAAATTTCAAAAAAATTGCAAGAAGCATGCCCTCGTTATTTTGAATCCAAAAATGGAAACCTTTCCTCCAATGGATACTTCAGGGAAAAGCACAACACCAGTGGCACTACTCTTCTCGCCAAATTTTGTATGTTAAAAATTTCAAAATTTCAAAAATGTAAAAACTCCTCAGAATTTGCCCAAATTTGCCATGGAGCACAACCATCAAGTAATTTGGTTGGGAAAGGAAGCTTCATCCAACATCTTCAACCTATATTGCTCTTTCTTGCCCTCTAAATCTCTCCTTAACCTAGCATTTAGCTTCTTGATCGTTCCATGAGGACCTATTTATGAGTTAGTTTTTTATTTGCTTGCTTCAAGGTAAGTGATGACAGAGTTAGCTATCTCTAAGTTGGCTGTCAAAGCTTGTATTTGGGACTCTTTCTCTTGAGTAATGACATCTTGGAAATTTTCCCTCTCTTGAGCCTCCAAATCAATGATCTCAGTGTCATGTTGCTCGGGCTCATCATCATACTCAAAATTACTTCCTTTATCCATGATTTAGTTTACTCTCCTAGTTTGTATTTTTGGCAATGTATGGGATGGGTCTTATGTGCAATGGCTATGCAGGAATGGGTGTGAGTGAAGATATGGGCAAAACATGAGAGGGAGAGGGTTTAGGGAGGAATGAATGGATGGTAAAAGGTGATCATAGTGATGAGTATTTAAGGGTTTAGTTTATAAGGTGAGTGATAGGGAGAATCAAAGAACTAGGGTTTTATAGTGGGAACTAGGGTTTTGTAGTGGATATTATGGTTTAATATTCGAGAGTGAAACCCATGAAATACTTCACAATTGCAAACTAAAAAACAAGGAAGCAATGATATTTACTTGCCAAATACTGAAGCGGAGGATATTTGGCACAAATCGGAAACGAGGAGATTTTTTTTGGCTTGGCTAGCCTACGTGCAGTGCCACCACCTAGGAGCACAGTGCTGGTCTGTAACCGTAGCGCCAATTATAATTTACACTATGAAATTTTTCCAAGAGTGCAGCGAGAGGCTAGGAGTGCAATGCCACTTCCTAGAAGCTCAATGCCATTTAGAGACGACATTAGACTACCTTCCTGATTTCCCAATTATGTGCGTGATAGCTCGTTTGAAATCTTGTCAAGTGTACCTTCCAGTACGTCTTGAATTTTTCAATTTCGTGTTCATTTCCCCTGGAAAAAGCTCAATCTCCCAAGACTAGTCAAATTATGCAGAATGAGGGTGCCAAGATGCATATTGCTATTGCAGTCAACTTTTGAAGGTCTTCCCTGAAATCCAAATTGAGATCATGATAGCTAATTGGAAATATCTTTATGTCTATGTATGAGTTGACTCATAAGGGAGGTCATTTGGAAACTAAATTGAGGAGAAAGAATAATTTTACCAAGGTCACTCTAGAGGTGTATTAACCCTCCAGAGGCAAATGATGTTTTCGACATTTCTGCCAAACCATGAAACCTATGTAAAAAATGAAAGCATTTTTTCTTCTTGGAACAATGATGGAAAAAATCCTCTATCACTTTTGTCAAATTCAACTTTTCTTGCTCAAAAACACAGTTTGAAGAAAAACCATTCCTTATGTGTGGTTGATAGCTTGTTCCTTGGAATGAATTTTCGAAAAATGATGGAGACTTGATGTTTTATGATATGAAATGGCCTCATAAATTTTGATATTCCTTATGCCTCATCTACTCAAATATCTCTAATCCCATAGCCAACCATAGCTAAGTGGGAGAGGAAATTAGGGTTTTAGTGCTTGTTTTCTCTTTTGCTTTTGTAGGTGAATTGGTGCTCATGATGACATGACTTTTGAAGTGGCAGGTGCTTGGCAACATCATAAGATGCTTAGGAGCAGCTGGGAAGCAATATTACGTATGAAAATATAAAATTACATCATAAATGAAGAATTATGGCTTCATAAATAAATATTACTACATTTGGCTTTCAAAATGATAAATTATGGCTTTACCAGTCATTATTGACCTCCTCATGTCCTTGCTGATCATTAGTATATAATCACTGAATTTGACCATGATGGGACCCTAAAACCTAATGAGACCAAACCCTAAGACAACATGAGAAATTCTCACTTGATTCTCGCATATTGCCCATCTCAGGCTCATATTCCTCAATTTCATAGTCTAAGCCATTCTTAAACAGAAAACATTCTTCAAGATTATGAAACATGACAACCCTATCATCCTCATGAAAGAAAACAATATATGTTCGCTCATCTACAAATCTAATTTCAATATTATCATCATTTTCAAAAGTGGAAGACGCTTCAATAACACCTTCTTAACTATGTGAACACTGCAAACCTGCATTAGCTTGGGCTATAACATGACCTTTTAGGAGTTGATCTATCTCATATTTAGATAGAGGAGAGAGTACTTTTTGTTTTCTTTTTCAAAAAAGTAATTTTCTTCTTTCCCACCTAAAGATTCAAAAGGTTGTTGAATATATTCATTAATTTGAAGCAAAGGAGTATATAAAGTTTCCTCAAACTATTGATTTGTTTCATGTGATTAATGTTGACTATCAAGATGAAAAATTCCTTCATCTTCAAGCAAAGAATAAGCTATTGTATGTTGATTATGACCTTGTGTAAGAAAGTGACTTGCTTTTTGAGACTGTTTTTGAAGGAAAAATCAAATAAGGCTTCAATGATTTCTTCATCATCACGATCCGAATCTAGATCTGGAATAGTCAACTGGGATTTATCACAATATGAAATTGGAACTTGATTTTCTTGTGTACCAACTTCTGCTATGATCGTATCTAAAATAAGACCTTGTCTTCCATTATTTTCAATTGTACTAAGATCTTGATCATGCTGCAAATTTTCCTAAGCATCTTGACAAGTATCCTCTGTGCTCTCTTTATGCTGCTAAAATGGATTTTCATACAAGGTTTCCATGATCTCATCATCCATGAAGTCACCATCTTCATAAATTTTCTCAAGATTTTCAAGAAAACTATAAACATGTTCGCAATAGTTCTGAACGAAATTTAAGGATGGATAACATTCTTTATACCTTTCAAACAACATGGTATGAAAATATTTTAAATAGTAAATACAAGCAAGTGGCAAACTTTCGTACCAAAATCAGGATTCACCTTCTATAGTGGCCATGAAAATATTAATCATGTAGTCTTTAGGAAAATAAACCTTCAACTTGCGAATATGCATGTGAAATTTAACAAGATGTAAATCAGCACCATTCCTATTATCGTCTTTAAACATAGGAAAATTCCTTTTCCAATCTACCTTAGGAATTTTATTTGAGAAACCTGGATTGTGATATCAGCTCATGGGAGCATGCCTTCGAGCAAACAAATCAATTTTTGATAACAATGAATTTGCCAAGAAATTATTCAGGCTACTGGTTCTTGAAGAGTAGAGCTGCCATAAAAATTTTGAACCTTGGGAATTTTCAACAATGGAGTCACTAGGTGAATGATTTCAGCCGTCCGGTGTCTGATCATTGTCCACCATCAACAATCAGATCTAAACTTGATACATTTTGCTAAAAAACATAAAACTATGTTCCCCAATATGGTTTCCACTCTGTTATCACCTCGATTGACCTTAGGTTGAATCGAGGCAATTGTAGGGTAACCACAAACCAAGCTTAACTTGGTAGCTATCACTACCAGGCTAGGAGAGGGCTCCCTCCTTATGAATCTCAGTCAATATGACTGGATCAGGAACAATATTTTATGCTAGGTATAGTAGCTTAAAAGGTTTGATTGAATTTGTTGGTGTTTCTTTTCAGATCAAGAGGAGCTGGGAAATTTTGGGTCTGGGAATCAAATCCAAAATCGCAGTGGATTCTATGGAGAAATGTAGGCATCATATTTAACACCTTAATATTAATAGGGTGGAAGGCTATACTGGTGAGGAGCTAAGAAGGGCCTGAGTAAGCCAAGAATCCTTCCTAAAAAAAGAAGGAAAAACATGAAATACTGGTGTTTTCCCAAGGCAGAGCATTAAAACCTAATGTATTCCACCTATCTGACTTGAAAAAAACCAATCAGAAGAAATTATATGGAAGAGGCATACACTAATAACACGAGAACATATCAACAGAAGAACAAACACATGGTAAAGATGATACCATAAGAATCCCATCAAATAGATGCAACTCTATTAGTTTCCTTCCAAAACTGCTACAAAATGATAATTGTTCAGTTCGTGAGCATCCTGTTGAATCCAACCCCACCAAATGACCAAGGAAACACAAAATATAGACATATAAACCACTCATTGTGATCTTCATGGGTCGAATCCATGATAATAGGGAATGTTTCAACCATTTCCCAACAAAGAACTAGAATATAGGGAGTCAAACAACCTACCTCTAAAAGGTGGAAATAGCTTCATTTGCATCAAAACCACCTCTAACTAATGAATCTACCCTCTAACACTATTTTACTATTACATTTACATGTCATGTCATCAACTACATGAGTGATATCATCCATTAGGAGAGAGAAATCAAATTCACAGTCAAAAAAGGCAAATTTTGGTTTTCTGAGCAAAATGGTCATAAGTGCACCGCCACTGTTTCTAAGCACAATGCCACTTTCCACATGGTTTTTGAGGCCTTCCCCTTAGCCAAATTGAGCCCATGATAGCTCATTAGAAAGTTCTGCAAGTCTAGTTTCTAGAAAACCTATATTTTTTGAATTTCAATGTTATTTGTCCTCTCAAAACTTAAATCTCCCAAGACTACTTCTATGTGTCTAAAAAGAGGCGAAAAGGTCATTTTTTGGTAGTTTTTGGACCCTTTTCTGAACCCTATCTGCTCCAAAAATTCTAACGATTTGCAAGGTGCATGTCCTCATCATTTTGAATCCAAAAATGTAAACCTTTCCTACAATGGATTCCTTAGGGAAAAGAGGCGCTGCACTTCAAGGAAAATTTACTGTCTTAAAAATTTCAAAATTTCAAAAATGAAAAAACTCCTCAAAATTTGCCCAAATTTGTCATGGAGCACAGTCATCAAGTACTTTGGTTGGCCAAGGAACCTTCAGCCAACATCTTCAACCTATCTCGCTCTTCCTTGCCCTCTAGATCTCTCCTTATCCTAGCTTTTAGCTTCATGATCATTCCATAAGAACCTGTTTATGACTTAGTTGTTGTTTTCTTGATCCAAGGTAAGTGATGACAAACTTAGGTCTCTCTAATTTGTCTGTAAAAGCTTGTATTTGGGCTTCTTTCTCTTGAATAATGACATCTTTGACATTTTCCCTCTCTTGAGCCTCTAGATCAATGCCCCTACAAATTAATTGTAGAATCACAATATTTTTCTCCATTGTATGTGTATTGTTTTGTTTATAGTCGTTGTTTCATTTGGTGGCCATCATTGAAGTAGGTGTCAGAGCAGGAAGTAAATGCTCAAAACAATTCGTTGATTTTCATTAAGGTTGGTCTTTATTATGTACATGAGGGAGAGAGTATTCATTTCATCTCCCGGTGACAATTCATATTCTCTATTATTTATTTACATCAATTTCAGTTAGTCACCCAATCCTAATGATTAGGTGTCAACATTCCTCCCCTTAATCTGAAGGGATGTTGGTGAGTCCAAGCACCATTCTAAATCTTTCAAGCTTTTCTCTTCCAAGCACTTTGGTGAAGATGTCTACAATTTTCTCATTAGTGGAAAAATGGCGGAGATGGATTGTTTTGGCCTCAACATGATGTCGGATCAGATGATATTTAGTATTGATGTGCTTCATTCGATCATGGAACTTTGGGTTCTTGGCCAATTTTATTGCCTAGGTAATGTCAATCATGAGTGGAGTTGATTGTCCTTGTTTTACTTGCAAATCTTCAAGAATTTTCCTGAGCCACAAAATTTCTTTTGTTTCCTCAGCTACTACCACATATTCTACCTCTGTTGTGTAATCTACTGGAACTAATTCTTTGCATGATCTCAAGGAGACATCTCCTGATCCAAGACTCATAGCGTAACCTGAAGTAGATACCTCAGTTTCTTTGTCTCCGTCGGGTTCCGAATCAGAGTATCCAATCAAGCTGAAGTTGTCCACCTGTGTATACTTGATTTCAATGTCTTGAGCTCCTTTGAAGTACCTTAGAGCTATTTTTGCAGTAGAACAATGTCCCTTACAAGGCTTTTGCATAAACCTGTAGAGGATTCCAATAGTAAATGAAATGTATGGTCTGGTAGTAGTTACGTAGTTGAGACTTCCTACAAGCTATCTATAATTTCTTGCATCCTCAAATTCTTTTCCTTCAATGGATGTGAGCTTTAAGTTTTTTTCCATTGGAGTAGTAAGGGGATTTCACTCTATTATTCCAAACCTATTCAACAGATCTCCAATGTACTTCTTTTGAGAAAGGAATATGGACTTCGGATGTTCAGTTACTTCAATACCAGGATAGTAATGAATATGGGCCAAATCAATCATTTCAAAACCTTTCATCGATTCCTTCCTTATGGATGTAATGTAACTTTCATTGTTCCCTATCATGAAAAGATCATATACATATACCACAAGATATAAAATTGTTTTCCCAAATTTCTTGACAAATAAAGTTGCATCATCAAGATCATAATGTTTGAAATTGAGTTTCAGAATATGCTCAGTTAGTTTTTCATACCAGGCTCACAGTGGTTGTTTGAGGCCATCCAAGGATTTCAAAAGTTTGCATACTTTATGTTCATGTCATTTCATAGAAAATCCTTCAGGATGGGACATAAAAAAATTCTCTTTTAGATCTCCATTCTATGCTACTAAGGCAAAGAGTGTCCAGATGGTAGCCCATTTTGCTGTTGGGGAAAGGTCTCCTCATAATCGACCCATTCCTTCTATGTAAAACCTTTTGCCATAGGCCTCTCTTTGTGCTTGTCAAGTGAGCCATCTACTTTATACTTATTCTTGTATACCCACTTGCAGCCAATTGGTCTGGTTACTAATGGAACATCAACTAGCTTCCAAGTGCCATTCTTTATCAAGGCATCATACTCCTTTTGCATTTCTTCTTTCCATTCATCATGAGAAGCGACTTCTTTGAAGGAAGTTGGTTCAAAATTTGTAGAAAAATTCAATTCACAATCACAAGAAACATCCATGTCAATAGGTGAATCAGAGTCATTCTACATCACCTCCATTTTGCTGGTTTGAATTTCTAGTTCCTATCTTTCCAACCTCATCAGGGTGAACACTTTCAAGTGTCTTTGTCAGCCACTTTGGGGGACCTTTCTCAGATGGTCCAGGCTGCTCCATTGATTGAGTTGGGATTGAATCAAGATTGAGTCTCCCAATTCTATCAATCACATCACTTAATGTATCATCAACTATTGGAGTTTCATGCGGGGGAGAGAGTTCTTCAGAAGAAGATTCCATAGGTTGATCTACTGTAGGAATACCCCCTTTAAGATGTGGAATCCAATTATCAATTTCTTGAAATGATTTTACATTTGTGAATCTACCGAAGTGATCAATTGGCCGCTCAACAACATTGTGAGTTTTGGATGATTCAAGAAAGATTACATCTCTAGTTACAACAAACTTTTTATTCACTTCATCATAGAGATGGTATGCTTTGGAGGTGTTTGAGTACCCTAGGAAGATACACTTATGACTTCTTGCAACAAGTTTTTTTCTATGTACCCTTGGTATGAAGGTATAACAAGTGGAACCAAACACCATGCGATGCTTTACCGAAGGAATGTTCCCATTCCACATTTCATATGGAGTCTTGTTTCTAATAGCACTAGATGGACATCTATTCTTTATATATACAACACATAGAACTTCATCAACCCAAAACATCAATTTCACATTTTTGAAAAACATCATGGAGCGAACCATATTTAATATTGTCCTATTTATTCTTTCAGCTACACCATTATGTTGGGAATTATCAGGCACAATTGTTTGATGTTTGATCCCATGTTGGCGAAGATAGTTTTGAAATTCATTTGAAGTGTATTCTTTTCCATTATCAATGCAAATAGACCCAATATGATATTGTTCATCATTTTCAATAAATTTATGAAGGTTCTCCAATTTTTGAAAAGCATCAGATTTGTTCTTCAATAAATAAACCCAACACATTCTGGTGTAGTCATCAATAAATGTCATCATACATTTGTTTCCATTTACAAAAGGAGCAGACATTAGACCACATAAATTTGAATGAATGAGTTCAAGTTTTCTATGTTCTCTTGATTGTGAATCATGAAAAGACTGTTTGTTATGCTCCCCTAGAATACAACAATCAGATTGCTTAAGTTTCCTAGGAATTGTATGCAAACCATCAACACCATTTTTCTTCAACAAGCGGAGGCTGTCGTAGTTCAAATTTCCAAATCTAGCATGTCATAATAAACTTGATGGAAGTGTACCTTCTTCCTACTGAGAATTGTATGAGAAATGTTGTGCACAAGCAGAGGTATCCTGTAGCTTGAGAATCCTTTCTTCTTCTATCCCCCTCATGATAAGTGAGTGGCCAGATGCTTTTCTAACCTCAAGCCTACCATCAAACATATGAATGGAGTGACCTTGCTGGTGGATGTGGACCAAGGACATCAAGTTTCTCTTCAGCTGTGGGAGATATAGAACATGATGTAGAAGGACATCTAGAAGACCAAGCAATTTAATCCTGATTGTGCCAAGCCCTAATGGCTCGATTTTTGATTGGTATACAAAGTATTCTACTCCATCAACATTGTCAATAAATTCTTCAAAAAAATATTTTCTACGAGTCAAGTGGAAATTTGCTCCAGAATGTTATACACATATTTGGGTACTACAACCCCAGTCATATATGTTAATAAACCAAGGGCTCTTTAGCCTCTAAAAGTGTTGGCTCATAACCTAAAAGATCATGGTCAATTGATTACATCATTTCCCAGAAGTTTCACCTGAAAACCCACTCAGAACTAGCCAAAACTGGACCAAACTGACTGCTCCTTGGCCAATATGTGATGCATGCTGACTCCTACACTAGCCAAGTGTGATGCATACTAAAGAGACCTTCTATCTCGTGCGATGAGTGAGAATGGAAAAATGTCTGAGGCAATTTGCTATGTGGATACTCATGGAATCTTCTGGAAGCTTCCTCCATGACACTTGCCTCTTTGAATTCGCCAAGGGATGAGTAAGAGATCTAAGAAATATCCAAGTGGAACTAAGAACTACAAGTGGAATGACACTAATCAAAAACCCAGAGATGACTCACACCTTTGTAAACATCTATAAATCGATCCCTCATCTGAGAGATCTAGAGGCTAGAACTTTGTAATTTGTAAAGAAGTGCTGCTAGTTTGTCTTTGAGAAGAAGCACTATACTGTTGGGTGATCTTTCTTTTCATGAATAGGGCTTTGATGATGGGAGGATGATGCTAGATCAGACAACTGGGTTGTAATCCTTTCTTCTAATATTAATAAAGTTCTTTTAGTTTTCTTCCATATAATCATGCATTTGTGAATCTTGTTGTTTGTGAATGCAATTGTATGGTCAACATATTTCTAATTATGCATTATTTATATGATATTATAGATCAAGATGCTTTGATTGGGTTTTGTTTCTTTTTCTCTACAAGTATTCTCTAAAGTGGGACAAGTAGGATAGGATTTGCAAGCTCTATTAAGGGAGAGAGAAATCAAGCAAGGAGTCAAGTGGAAGATCCAGGTTGGCCCTCTTTGCTTCTCTCTTATCTATCATACATAAAGGAAATCGTAAAGTGCTTTGATTGTTTCTTTCTAAGATAGCTACACATCTTAGTGGTAATAGAAGATAAAAAAGGCACTATTTTTCCCGGAAACAAAATGGAAACTCCACTGGGGATTGAATATTTTGTTTGTTTGTTAGTGTTGTTTGCTTTATAAACTACAGATGGACCCTGAAGTTAGCCAGATAGCCTTTGAACTGCTTGTGCTATGTAACTGAGAAGTAGATGAATGTTGCTTCTGTCAATCTTTGGGTTGGTTTATTAACTGAACATCAGAATTACAAGCATCCTAAACACCCTTGTAGTAGCTCAATAAAATCTTAAGATCATACCCCTGTACTTTGCTTTTACTTTCCATCATAGCTCAACTTAAATCACTGAACTTAGCTGCAAATTTTGAGCAAAAACCCAACTCAGTTTCACTCCCTGGCCCATCGCACTATTTGTAATTGGAAATGTCGCACCTCTCGTGTGTATCAGGTGAGATGCATCCCTTTTTTCTAGAGCACATGTGCGATGACTAAGTGATATTGTTCCTCTCTTTGAAATTTGTTTTTTTCCTCCTTGTTTTCAGCTCTATTTAGTTGTTTTGTTGCTTATGATCAATATCTCATTGCTAAAGCCTCTTTCCATTACATTGTTCATCCTCCATTGATTAGGATTATTAAATTTTTTTATGTATTTTTCCCTCATTTACAGTTCTTCGTCACAAGTAGCTTACATAAAACTGTCATTTTGATGCAAAAGTGTCAGAATTGTCATTTTCAATCAAAAAGAAGAGTGTCATAAAGTCTTCCTCCTCTAGATAGTTGATTGTACTTTTGCCATTGTATTTGATTTGAATTGTTAATATTTGAAGTGTCAAAAGCATTTTCTATTTGAAATTGAAAAGTGTCATTTTAGTCTTCCTTTCATTTTGAAAAGAAATTGTCGAAGTGTCACTTTGAAGAAAATAGTTCAGATCTATACTTAGTTTTCCTTTTTGGCATTCTCACATTAAGGAAATTAAAAATAAATACATGCATTTTCATTTGTTTTTAAACTGTGTGCGAAAATGATTTAGGAAAGGTGAATTTAGTGTGTGCTCTTTGCTCTCTGTTGAATGAATCATTATCTTCTTTCCTTAAGAGCTAGGATTTTCATTGCTAAAAGAAAATAAAAGACTGTTTATCATTTTAGATTGCACATTTAGGAATTTTACACCTACTTCACGCGATGAACCTTAAAAGGAAAACTTCTAAGAAAGATCAACTCTAAAGTAAATATCAATGAATTTAACAACACTTTGGAACCTAACACAACACATCTAGAAGTCTAGGCTAGAGACATGTTCTAGCGTCGTAAAAGCTGGTAACTATTGTTTTAATCGAAGGTTGGGTGATTCCTCCTCTTTGATATGCCAAGTGCTAGTACAGAATTGTGCTCCTTGTACCGTCGAGTATATTGGTGGAGCACAATAGGTTGATATCATTTATCCATAGGAAGCTATGTCTGCTGCCCTATTGGTCGCAATGCACAAAATACAACAATGGGGAAGACTGACTGCCATACATAAGTCCTTGGTAATTTCTATTTAATTTACCACCAAGGTGTATATTGCAGTTTTACGATTGGTTTGGTAATCCATCTTTCTAGATCTCCAGAGTAGTCACTTTCATTCCTTTTCGACTCCTTAAAATAAAAGGTCCATCTAAGCACTTGTCACTTCAGGTTCATTAAAAATTGAAGGGGACTAGAGTCATATTTATCTTCTTCTTGACTCTTAAAAAGTGAAAATGCAAAGTTTTGTTAAAGCGTCATGAAAATTTATTTTATTCGAAATAACATCCATGTTCCTTCATTGATCTTAGGTTGAGGTAATGGAGTCCACCAATCAAGGAATTCCTCTTAGGGGGAATCCTAGTCCTTTCTCTTCTTGGGGAGATATCGGTGATTCATATATGGCTACGTTGTCCCTTCGAGGAATCACAATTGGCCTGCGAGTATGGCTATTCTCAACCTTTGACGTTCAAAATACCATGATTGCTCAGCAATCATATTAGCAGCCAGATGATACTGAAGTTTTCCCTTCACCTTATACTTCGCTTGTTTCACCCTCCCCTTCTTCCTCTTCACTTGGTGAAACTAGTGATACTAAAAGCCAAGTAGCTGAGAAGAAGAAGAAAGGGAAGAAGAAGAAGAAGAAGAAGTCAGTTAAGCGAGGTGGAAAAATTGAATCATCTAGTGAAAATCCACACATTAAATATCCCAGATGTCCTTGTCTAATTTGATGTTATGCTCTTAACCTACAAATGATACCCAAATACAGAATATGCGAAGAAAAGATACCTAGAACACAGAATATCAATGATTTTATTATTCAGAGAGTAATGTTCACTTGCCTCTTCAAGGGGGCAACCTCCAATAGAGCAGAGCTCGATTACAAAATAAGACACGATGCTCCTCGCAGGGAGTCTCTATCCTTTATATATGACTCATACATGCGATACCACGGGCCAATACAATGGTATTAATAATACCATCTATCTAATACAACGACCCATTTGCAACTAACTGTGGTTCCGTTATTAATTGCGGATTAACCACTTACAATTATTAATATGGGATTTTTTGACTCTTGACTATGACGTGATCCCATTACATAAATAAGGGGGTTACGGTGGGACCCTAACATGCCCTCCCCCTTAAGACTAGCCTTGTCCTCAAGGCTGAAGCTGTGGAAACTGCTGAAGAATAGTGGCTGGTTCCCAAGTTGCATCTTCCGAAGAGGTGTCTTTCCATTTGACGAGGACTTCCTTAATCATGCGGTCACGCAGTTGCTTGACTCGTGTGTCTAGGACCTATTCTGGTTGAAGCTAGATGGACCCTTCTTCGTCCAATTCAGGTAAACTGGTCTGAATTCTGCAATTGTTCCCAATCACTTTCTTGAGGCATGAGACATGGAAAACCAGATGGATTTTTGTAGTAGGTCGCAAGGCCAACTTGTAGGCCACTTCTCCAATGCGCTGAAGTACTTGATATGGTCCGTAGAATTTGGGAGAGAGTTTCTGACACTCCTTGTCTTTGAGTGATGTTTTCTTATATGGTTGGAGTCGTAAAAAGACCTAATCCCCTTCTTGAAATTGGAGCTCTGAGCGATGATGGTCTACCTATTGCTTCATGCGGTTCTGAGCTTGATGAAGATTCTCTTGAAGATGGGCGAAGATGGTTGTGAAACGTTGTAGGAGTTGATCCACTGCTTGTACTTTTGAGCATCCTTTGAGCTACAAAGTAGGTGAAGGCCGAAGTTGACCATATACTACTTCATAGGGAGTCATTTTGGTGGTGGCGTGATAGTTGGTGTTATACCACCATTCAGTGAGAGGTAGCCACTGTACCCAAAGGTGTTTCTTTTCTGAAGTGAAAAACCTAAGGTAGGTTTCTAGGCATTTGTTGATGGCTTCGGTTTGACCATTTGTTTGCGGATGATAGGAAGTACTGAGTTTTAGTTGAGTGCCTTGTATTCTGAAGAGTTCCTGCCAAAAATTACTAGTGAAGATCGAGTTGCGGTAGCACACAATAGAAGTGGGGATGCCATCCAATTTGAAGATCCGGTCCATGAAATATTGAGAAACCAATGTTGGTTTAAACGGGTGGGGTAGGATGCAGAAATGAGCATACTTCGACAGTCGTTCCACAACCACCATGATGACCGACTTGTTCCCTAACTTTGGAAGACCTGTAATGAAATCCATAGAAACCTCCATCCAAATTGATGCCAGAATGGGCAATGGTTGTAATATGCCTAGTGTGTTGAAGGTTTCCCCTTTGTGGCATTGACAGACATCGCATTCTACTACGAAAGTAATGATGTCCTTTTTCATGCCTGTCCAAAAAAATGATTTTCTGATGCGAGCATACGTCTTATGAAAGCCCGAATGTCCTGCAATGGGAGATGAGTGCAATTCTACCAAAATGCAACTTTTAAGGGTGGATTTTGGTGATATTACGACTCTGTCCTTGTAGAAAAGAATATCATCCTACCACGACTAGCCGTTGGTGGAATTTGGATCTACCTGCAATTGAGAAATGAGTTGGGAGAGCTGGGGGTGTGAAAACCATTCCCTGCGAGCTTCTTCAATCCATTCTGGAATGGGAAGGGAAATTGCTAGCATGGTATTTTCCTCCTCAAATTGGCGAGATAATGCATCTGCTACACTATTGTCTTTCCCTTTCTTGTAAATGATCTCATAATCATATTCGAGCATTTTGGCTAGCCATTTATTTTGTTGTGGGGAGGATAGGCGTTGCTCCAAAAAATATTTAAGACTGTGATGATATGTATGGATTTGGAAATGTTGCCCCAATAAGTAAGTTCGCCCAGTTTCGACTGCATGTAAGATGGCCATCATTTCCTTCTCGTAGGTAGATTGGCCCAGATTCCTCCCACTGAGTTGTTGGCTTGTGAAGGCCAATGGTCGCCCTTCCTGCATTAAGATCGCCCCAATACCTGTACCTGAAGCATCACATTCAATGACGAAAGATTTGGTGAAGTCAGGTAGTGCTAAAACTGGAGTGGAACACATGGCATTTTTTAGAGCTGTAAAGGCCTGTTGTGCTTCCTCATTCCAGAAGAATGATTTTTTCTTTAGGATTTGGGTGAGGGGCTTCACTATGCAACTATATTTGCGGAAAAATTTACGATAATAGCTTGTGAGAACCAAAAATCCTCGCAAGCTCTTCAAGGTCTTAGGTTGAGGCCATTCCTGCATTGCCTGGATCTTTTTGGGGTCCACCTTAACACCTTCACGCCCCACAATGTCGCCCAAATACTCTACTTCTGCCATTCCAAATGAACACTTGGACATCTTGAAAAATAATTTATCCTTGTGGAGCAGTTGCAAGAGTAGATCTACATGCTGAAGATGTGCAACCCAAGTGCAACTATAGATGAGGATGTCATCGAAGAAAAAAAGGACAAATTTCCTGAGATATGGTTTGAGACTGTGGTTCATAAGGCTTTGAAAAGTAGAGGGGGCATTACAAAGACCAAATGGAATGACCAGGAATTCATAATGGCCTTCATGAGTTCTGAAAGCAGTCTTGGGGATGTCGACTTCCTTCATACGAATTTGGTGGTAGCCTGAGCGAAGATCCAGCTTAGTGAAGAATTGAGCCCCATTGAATTCATCCAGCAAATCATCAACCACCGGGATGGGGAATTTATCTTTGACTGTCAACTTATTGAGGGCCCTGAAGTCGGGACACATCCGCCACTCCCCACCTTGCTTGAGCACCATGACCACTGGGGATGAATAAGGACTAATGCTGGGACGAACGACACCTGCTTCCAAAAGTTCCTTGATGATTTTTTCTATTTCATTCTTTTGGGTGAACGGATATTTGTATGGGTGCACATTTGGGGGTTGGGCCCCTAGAACCAAGGTGATGCTACGATCATGTTCCCCTCGCGAGGGTGGAAGCTCATGAGTGTTGGGTTGTGTTATATTCTTTCGACGACTAACCTATGTTAGAGGGGGGGCGGAGCCCCCTCTTCGC